>JAVDOI010000011.1:451945-476945 GCA_032191485.1 Leptoclinus maculatus | reverse complement strand
ATTTAACACGGTTATTGGCTCGAACTACCTGCTGGTTGAGCCAAAGTGAGGCTACGTTTTACTCCAGTAGATGCTGAGAACTCTGGTCGTCTCAGACACAATAAAACGCTCACAGGTAAGTTCATCACAACATGTGATCGTTACAAGCTGCTACCTTAATGTAGCTCCGCCTCCATGCGGCGTCGCTCCACTTTGGTGTGAAACACCTCGACATCGTGGATCGTACAATCTTCAGCACCATGGAAGCAGTGAATACTTTAAGCCACGAAGGGAGTAGTCCTGGTTCTGATTCATTATTTAAACAGTAAACACGTTTTATGCTTCGAGTCACTATTGACTTATTCAATATTTAACCAAGACGTTGGTCTTTCCCTAACCTTTACAGTACCAGGTACTTACAAACCTTTAATAATGATTTAGTTGCTACAAGCTGATTTAATATTGCAAGAGCAAATATAACAAATGAAAGAGATCGGGACCCTCTCTGCCTCATCGCAACACTGTCCTCAAATACGCTGTTTGAGTCTGAACAGCTAAATAAAGTCTACTAATACGAAGAATTGAAGGAAATGAAATGTGATAATCCTTTGTTTTATTGACGCCACTTCGACCACGAAATATGGTCAAAGAGCGGACACAAATGTCTGGACACTTATTACAAAAAGCCTTGAAGAGACGAGTGTAACCACATTCATTGTCTGTACGGGAGGTGGTGAGTCGACAGCATAGACTGTATATAAGCAGTGGACAGAGTCATCATGACGCCACCCAGTGGTTTTCTTAACTGAGGTTTTTGAAGCTTCAAATTTGGCATTTTGTCCGCTGTCGTCTTGCTTTTTGCAACCAGTGAACGAAAGTGACCATATTTACACTGTATAGGAGTCCCGTAGATGGACCATCATCTACTAAATGAACATCATGCTGTAGTGAAGAAGACTTGAAACTAGAGATTGAGACCATAAACTCATGTTTACAATGTTTACTGAGGTAATAAATCAAGAGAGAAGTAGAGTCATTTTCTCATAGACTTCTATACAACCAGAGGAGTCGCCCCCTGGTGGTCACTAGAGAGAATGCAGCTTTAACACATGAAGCTTTGGCTTCACTTCTCAGACCAGCAGGTTGCCGTCTGGTCTAAAGTCTTGAGGCTGATTGTCATTCCCACAACATACAGTGGCATTAAAACAGATGATTGAATACCAAACAAAACTGTGAGTTAGAAAATAAATCTTCAAAATGGTTCAGCGGCTCCACCAGAGTTTTATTAAGCACTGAAATTTAAACCCAGGATGATAATGAGAGGTAATAATAATATGCAGCCCTAACACACACACACACACACACACACACACACACTTAACAGAGTGGCTGCATGTAGAGAAGTGTTGTTAGTACATGAGAGACCGACTTTCTTACAACTAATTAGTCCCTGCTTGTTTTCCACCGTTGGTCCCAAGTGACTGATTGTGTTGAAATCTTTTCTTTCTCTCTATCCGCTAACACCATCCAAGGGCATTTTCTAACTTTGTAGCTTCTTGCGTGAACAAACAAAACAAAGCAACAACAAGGATTTTAGTGTTTGTTAAAGCAGTAACAGTGGAATGGAGGCAGTAATGGCGGATCACAAATTCCCATCGTGTCTTTGCCATCTGCTCCCGATAAACGAAGCGGAGGTCTGCCTGCGACGCCTCGGCCTTTCATTCCTCAAATCTGTCGGCACCAGCTGGCACGTGGCGGCGTTCAGGTGTACGACGAGAGCGAAGCCACCAACCTGGCATTTCCAAGGTCACACAGCGGTCCAAATGAACAAGAACAGAGATTATTCTGTGTGAGGTAATTCGGGTTTTGTGAAACTTTACATTTGAATGTTTTAAAGGACAGAATCAAAGCGTGGAGTCGGGCGGGGGGGCGGGCTCAGCGCTTGGTATTCAGCTAATGCTGACCTTTAAAAGTCAGAAACACTTCAGTTATGAGTCACTCGGCTCTTTTTCTTCGTTCCGGTTCGTGACCTCGGTGTTTCACTCGGCCTAACAAAGCAGAAGTTGTGCTGGAGGTCTGAGACACCGGAGGAAATACAGAAAGCTGAGAAATGTTCTCAGGGCACCGTTATCGGAAACTGTTTAGAAAAGAGCAGACGCTCTAAAAAAATACAAACTCGTGCATCCTCACTAAAACCTGACTACTCGTCTGTGTTTTAAATAGTCAGGTTTCAGTTTAAACGGCGAGTTGCAACCCCCGTGTGTTCTTCTTCTTAGTTCACCGTGAGAGAGAGAAACACAAAGTTTCCTTTAAGAATTGAAGGTAACACGAAGTGAGTGGTTGAAATACAAACTGTCACTTTGGGTGTGAGGACTTCCTGTCACCAGGGTTGTTCTCTTTAACTTTGTGTACAAAAACAACATTTCTTTGTTCCCCCAGTGGTACAATTTAAACTAGTGCAGAGCTGAAGGCGACACCTCCAACGTGTCATCAAGGTTAAAACCAATCATGATGTGTGAGCGTCACAGAATCTGATTGCGGTTGCTCGTGGCATGACGGGGTGAGAGTGTCCCAACCTCTGACTGACCTGTGGCCTGGTTTCCCCTGCAGGTATCATGTCAGTCTTTAACATTTGAAACATGAGGATCGTTCACGTTGTGCTTCAGCCTCATAGGTTTCAAACATGAAAACAGGCATGGTGCTGTCAGTATGTGTAGGGTGAGTATAGGATGACTACACAGAGTAGCACGAATGTCATGTTTTAATAAAGATTCATCAGTTCATGTCTGTTCTGGCTGAAAATGACAATAGTCAGAAGAGAAGAGATCTCCCTTTATACATGGATGGGTTACTGAACGGCCGACTGGTCACAGGCCCAGAAACAGACGCAAAGCAACCACAAAGAGACACAAAACAACCACAAAGAGACACAAAACAACCACAAAGAGACGAAAAACAACCACAAAGAGACGCAAAACAACCACAAAGAGACGCAAAGCAACCACAAAGAGACGCAAAGCAACCACAAAGAGACGCAAAACAACCACAAAGAGACGCAAAACAACCACAAAGAGACGCAAAACAACCACAAAGAGATGCAAAACAACCACAAAGAGACACAAAGCAACCACAAAGAGACGCAAAACAACCACAAAGAGACACAAAGCAACCACAAAGAGACGCAAAACAACCACAAAGAGACGCAAAACAACCACAAAGAGACGCAAAACAACCACAAAGAGACGCAAAACAACCACAAAGAGACGCAAAGCAACCACAAAGAGACGCAAAACAACCACAAAGAGACGCAAAACAACCACAAAGAGACACAAAGCAACCACAAAGAGATGCAAAACAACCACAAAGAGACGCAAAGCAACCACAAAGAGACGCAAAACAACCACAAAGAGACGCAAAACAACCACAAAGAGACACAAAGCAACCACAAACAGACGCAAAACAACCACAAAGAGACGCAAAAAAAGCTCAGACAAAAAGAACTACAAAGAGACCCAAACAATTAAAATGTGACACAAAACAACTACTAATACTGCAGAGAGACATAAAGAGACTCACAATGACAATGAAAGGGGCAAGACAACCACACAGGGACACAAATGAGCACAAAGAGAGACCGAGCAACTACAAAGAGACACAAGTCAGCTACAAGGAGACAAAAACAACTACAAAGAGAGACAACCACATGATGCATAGCGGCTACAGGAAGACACAAAACAACTACAAACCGAGGCTGAACAACGATGAAGTGTGTCTTGCTCAGATATAGGAGGGGGGGGGGGGCATTGGCTCCTAAACCTAGGGCCCAGGGCAGTTTGAAGTATTAAAAGCAACATTTAAAAACCTTTACGTGATAGAACAGAACTCAGCATATACTGTTTGGGTTTCCACCAGGAATACAGTGAACTGCGTTCTCTCTTAATGCTCCACGTTGATTGTAGTAATCCTGAATGTTTCTTTGAGGCTTTGCCAGCACTTTCTATCTCGTGAATATCTTTCAGGGATGGTTTCTCTTCTCTCCGAGTCTCCGTCCCTTTTCGCCTGCAGTCACATGTTTTAATCAGGCTCTCAGATGTGACAGTTTGCTGCGACAGGATTTGGTGTTCCAGTGTTTTTGTCCTGTTGTGCTGCTGCTGCCAGCTGCTGTTAGGACCGGAGAGTGGACGAGACACGACAAGGTGGGGGAGGGAGGAGGTGAGCCAATACACACACACACACACACACGCTGCATACATGTGTGTTTCTGTACTCATGAGGACCCACATTCATCTCCTCTCACATCAACCCTAACTTTAAGGGGAATAGGGTAAACACATATGTTTGAACATGTAAATGAGGCATTATCTTATTCAATGTGTGCTAATTCTTCTTTCATATTGTTAACATATTAGAGTCAAAGGTTTGTACAGAGGGGATATTGATATCTCTTTGTTTCACTACATACATCTGAAAATAATGTCAACAGCCATAAAAATAATCCATTTCCTCCATGTTTTTATTAATACATGTCGTATAAATGAGTCTGTGAGTGCTGTGTGAACAAACCCCTCTGTGTTAACCTTCAGAACACAGAGAGGAATGAACGTGTAACGTTTGGTGTATGTAAGAGCTGCTGAAGAGGAGATTTATGGATCAGAGTCTGAGAACAAACTCATTTAGAGAAAACGTCCTTTAAAGAGACGTTTAGTTCAATTAGAGACATTTAGAGACTCTACAGGTGAAGAGGGTCAAAACATGAACTCATAGATATCACCATGAAGCTTCACCACTTCATCACTGATGTTAAGAGGAGTATTTATTGTATTACAAGTTTACTGAAATGTTGTGTTTAAATATGCAAATGAGGCGTTATGTAATGTTGACTTTTGGAGAAATCTACAGACACAAATAGACAAAGTAGTAAAATAAATGTTTTCTTTCCAGTAGTCTGAAAGAGGACGTGTTCTGGATGAAACTGTTCATTTGAACTCGAAGTCTAAACCAAGAATAACATTCAACCTGAAAGCAAATGAGGTGCATCAAAATGTCTGCTGTTGCTTCTGTATCCTTGTGACAACTTTGGTCCTCAGAGTCTAGAAGTAGAGCATGTACACAAACATGCACACACTGAGCAACACACACACACACACACACACACACACACACACACACACACACACACACACACACACACACACACACACATACAGTTTACAACCATGTTCACTTCAATACTCATAAAGAATTGATTCATAAAGATAAACACATTCTCCTTCACAGGATGGAGACATCATGATTAATGGACACTATAACAAGCACACACACACACACACACACACACACACACACACACACTCCCCTGGCTCAAAGCCAGAGTGACCATGTCCTGTCCCTCTGAGGACGGACAGGACATTAACACCTCAACACCTCTGGCAGATGGGAGAGGACATTTTGTCGGTGAGGTTTCCTTTTTTTTGAATGTTGTTCTTTATTTTTAGCCAAGACGGATACGAACAGCGTCAGTGTGAGCAGAGGACATTCATGCACCATTAATTTCAATTAAATCACCTGAAAAAGTGAAATTATGTTCTGGGTGAAACACGACTCGTCAATCAAAGTGCAGCCAAAACGTGTTCGTTTGTGAGGCCGTGATCCCCGATGACCCTGGTGAACCCGGACGAGCAGCGCTCATCAATCAAAGTTCAATAACAGGAAATGTGGTTCAGACATTCGCCTACCTCAGAGAATTAATTGTAACGTCGGCGATCGCCTCACTTTAGTGCCGTTTCATGACAGAACTTTAATTTGCTGTGAGACCACATACCTGCAAAGAAGGACGACGTCCTCGTCACCCTCAGCTCTACTCTGTGTGTACCGCCAATTAGCTTATCTTAGCATGCTAAACTAAGCTTGCGAATGCGCTACATTGAACCTGCTAAATGTCAGCGTGCTAGCATCGCCGTTAGCACGCTGACGCTGTATTTAATCTCGTGTGATAGTCGTGTTTGATGTCTTGTAACAATGACTCTGGTAAAGAAGCAGCACATGAATAAATGAAAGGATTAGGCCCATCTATAGAATATAGAATGATCAAACATGTAAACAAATAGTCAACTAGGAAAGAGCATTGAACATGAAAGTAATGATGAGCTACTGCTGCACACACACACACACACACAGTTTGTCTCACTGTCCCCAAGTGAATCGTTTTACTGTCCCGACGACAGAAAGGAATTAGTGATGTGCATGCATTCCAGTTTGTCCGCAGGCAAAATGAAATGACTAGCCTCCCGTGGAGAGGGCTGTTTGTTTCATAAAACTCCTGCAGTCCTGCAAAATGGTAATGCTAATTGTCTGAGCTCTTCTGTCAATACTAACGCCATCTGGAGAAGACTGGAAGACGGGAATACAAGTTGGGACAACATACATAGTTGCCAGAGGCAGAAAGAGTGACCTGCAGGATGAATAATAAAGGATCCAATTGAGTTTGGATCCCTGTGTGATTAAACTAACAATGTAGAGGCAACTTGTTAAAAACTGTTGCCACGCATCACTGCTGTAGGACTTTTGAGTTCTGACTTGAAGCAGTGAACACTGTGAACAATCCAGAGAGCCGAAGTACCGAGATAGCATCTACACACTTTGTTTCCCATGAGCTACTCCTTGTTTACAGTCAGATTAGTAACTCGAGATCAGGAGGCAACCTCCAGTTCTGCCGAGTGAAGTCGATGCTTCATGTGTTAAAGCTGCATTCTCTCTAGTGTCCACCAGGGGGCGACTCCTCTGGTTCTATAGAAGTCTATGAGAAAATGACTCTACTTCTCTCTTGATTTATTACCTCAGTAAACATTGTAAACATGAGTTTATGGTCTCAATCTCTAGTTTCAAGTCTTCTTCAATACAGCATGATGTTCATTTAGTACATTATGGTCCATTTAGAGTCAAACAGACCATAAAGCAGGGGATGCTTTAGGGGCGGGGCTACACAGTGATTGACAGGTCTCTACAGAGACGTATACGCCGTCTCTACGTCACTCCTCCTCATTTTAAATATGACAAACTAATAACTTCAAAACGTCCACAAACCAGCGGGAGACGTCCCCACGACCACGTCCACCTCTTATATACGGTCTGTGGTTTCGTTTCAAAGCTGGATTCTTTGGGAAATTTTGACATTTGGAATGTGCTATTGAATGAGGTTTTAATACTTAATGGTACAGAACCTGGAAGCTCTCCATCTCTGCAGACTTTACTATTTTGGTTTGGTCACTTCCATCGCTCCCCCTCTTGTCCCGTGTCTGAACGGGGCCTGATGAGGACTAATGAAGCTAAAAGGAACAAAGCCTCCGTTTCTGACACCGCTGTCGACTCTCCTGCATGACTCATCTGTCTGCGCTGCAGCAACGTAAGGGTGGGAGGCTCACACACACACACACACACACACACACACACACACACACACACACACTCTATACATACCATATGAGCAGCCGAGTACAACCACAGGCTTCACTGCTGCAGCTCCGTTAGAGTTTAAGCAGCTCGTTCAAGGACACTTTGATGGCGGCCATTAAAGGTGAGACGGAGCGTCTCGTTCGGTTCCCATAATCACATTCTCCTTTTTGGAATAGAAAGAGCCCAAAAAAAAAACATTAATGAAACACACACACACAAAGCACAACGGGGATATTGGAAACCCGGGGACTCACTAATGTCCTGCATTAGGACGACGTAGCTGCAGGGGGAGACATTATTCAGCAAAACAGAGGCAGTACACACACACACACACACACACACACACTCATCACGAATGCTCATCCAGTAATATCGACTAAACTTTGATTCGGTCAGTTCCATCTGTAAGAAAGAAACAAATAGAAAACCCTTCAGTAAACATACAGTACAGAGCAGATAATAAGATACATAACACACAAATACAGTCAATGAAGAATGCATATCAACACACACATTTCGTGTTGCGCGAGCTCAAACACACACACACACACACACACACACACTGTTTAAACACGCGAGCCCTCCCCCGGGACCGAGGAAGATCAACTGTGGTCATTATCTCAGTCCGTCGTGACACACAGTTGCTTCTGTGAGGCTTAAGAGTGTATCGATCCAAAGATTATATCAACCTTGAAATAAATACTGTTCGCGTGAGAGGTTAGGAAGTGTGTCTTTGTGTTATGCTTCCGTCCATTTTTAGCAGCATGAAGGGACGTTACTGCCACAGAGAGTTTTCTGTTCACTTTAAATCTATTTCAAGAGGAGAGTTAAACCTTAAGCCAAAGCAGTGAGTCAGTCTGGACTCTGGTTAAAGGTAATGAAAATGTATCTTTAAATTTTACGTCAGGAAAACATCCAGTTTCACTTTTTGTGCCATTTTAGTTCGTCCGACCGATACTTAGCTCCGATCTGCTGCACTTTTGTCCAAAATGCAAATAAGTTGTTTGCGGTGTCGGAGGCCATTTGGCAGATGGGTTCGTCCTCCGCGGTGCCTCACAGTCACAGGATGCTCGACCTCAGCGGACGGTGAACCGCTGACCTGGCAGTGTTAGTGCCTTGCTCTCCTCTCGGTCTTCAGCTGCACAGGAACATATGAGCTGTGATTCAGCAGATGCTCTGGGAGGCTGATTCAGTGTCCTGAAGCCTCAGACCCCCCCCACCGTCTCGGGGGCGTTCCTGTATTCCCTGACAGGTGTATGAAGTCGCCTCCTGTTTGCCGTGCTGCAACTGTGCAACACATTCTTGTATTACTCACAGTGAGGGCTGCGAGCTGTATTTAGTATCCAGCTCTTCATCATCATCATCGTTCGTCCAATACTTTCTGAGGGTGCTGCTGACAAAGTTACACCTGGTGCTGGAAAAGCAGAAACACATCCTCCAGATGTTGGTCCCTAACCCTAAATACTCAGGGAGGAGTTCAGGGAGTTTGAAGAAGAGCAATTCTTCTTGAAAGCTACAATTGAAATTCCAGATAATTGGAGGAAATATTTCAATCACTGGAGGATGGACAATGTGTATATGTGTGTGTATAATTATACTATGTATATATATATATAATACTTACTCTACACAGCTCAGGGGTATGAGTTCCAGTAAAGACCAGATATGAACAATCAACCAGAGCATTCAATCATAAGCATTTCACGACTGAACATGAACATGAACGCGTATTAATGCGTAACAGAAACAACAGAAACTATAAACACCTCACAGAAACCGTCAGTCACACATCTCCATCACATGCATGAGTGCAGAATCCTGGCAGAGCTTTGAGTGTGTGCACACACACACACACACACACACACAAAGATAACACAATGTGCATCCGTCAGAAACGCTGTGCGATTGATGCGTGATATCGATGAGCGCCTAAAAACAGATGCAAACTCTCGATTGAATGAAGTTTGGCGTTCGCTGTCAGTTGTGCTCCGTCACGGTCATGTGACCTCTGACCTGAGTGAGCCACAGCTGACAGTGCGATGGATCAATCACTCCGCGTCACATCGTGTCTCTCTGGAACGTGGAGCCAAAAGTGTGGCGCAGTAAGACGATAGTATCAGGGTTTACAGTTTAGAATGAATTTACGTCACAATCACTCACGGCAGAAGGACGAGACGAGTATTTGACACGTTTGGAGTGAGAACGAGTTGCTAGCTAACCTTCATGCACTTACGGTCTGTTAAGCTAAGCTAAGCTAACGTTAGCTGTTCAGGCTGGTCTCATCCAGCATTCGTAGCAGAAGCTACGAAAAACAATGTGCTGTAATTTACAGATATTCCTCTGGTTTTTTCATGTGTTATCCACATAATCATGAACGAGTGAGTATATAACGAACGATGAAACACAAACAGCTGTTCGTTCCCCGTGTGAAACGAGGCGTTCAGTGACGACACTTCCGTAGTTCCGTACTCGTCAATAGTCTGTTTTTGTAACTAAAACATTGTCATTGTGCATTCTTAAAACTATTCTAGGACGTTTGCTTTAGAGGTTTTGTGCTTTTTGTGCTGATGATGTCGATCAGTGAACTTTTGTCTGTCAAAGAAGGAGTTGAAAAGTAATGAAAACCTGCATTAAATGCACGAATCGGGAGCTGATTGAACACGCTCAATGTCTTCAAACTGCACACCACCAAGACTTAATGCAAAGGCTGCTGCCCGATGGCTTCCCCGTCGATGGTGTGTCAGGACTATTGAGGTCAGACCTGGAAAAACGTTGAACTTCAGTGTGAAAAACAGCCTCAAGCTTAATTCACGCTCGAAGGCTCGACACTCTCTTCGTCTCGTCTCTTGACAGAATCGACACGTTTTCAGCCGTAGAAATGTCACAGGGCATGATCGTCACATGGAGATTCGTCACGTCAAGATCTCTCTGCACGATCCAAGTGAACATCAGACGTGGAAGGTAGAAGAGCGGCTGTCTGAAGAAGACAGAATCATCACTCGTATGACTCGCATGAGTAAGAAGACAGCAGTCTGCCAGAGCCGGAGAGGTTAATTGTGTGATCACCTCCCTATGAAGCCCCTCGTCTCTCTTCCTTTATCTGCGCTCCAGACTCTACCTTTCTGTCTGAGGAGCAGCTTCCTGGCAGCACAGTAAAGGAACGTCACTTCATTTTCAGACAAACTGCAGCAGACAGGCCGGTTGGAGCCGGAGGGTCGGAAGCTGTGTCCGTCAACCACGAGGTTCCCCAATTTCAATAAATCATATGCGACGCACAAAATGTATGCGATTATATACGTCAGGGCAAACATAACTGACAAGAAGAGTGACAAGAAGAGTGACAGGACGTGACGTGGAGCGGCATGTCTTCCACGTCAGATGGACCAGCCGGTGGCTCCTTCACCTCTCCTGCCCTATTCTTTATAAGTCATATGATGCAAATGAGATTAAAACATCTTATTTGTCTTAAATAAAGTCCGGAGCAATACCTATTGTATAGACAGAGTTCTCTGACAGCAAACATTTCTTTTTTGTTTTGGCCTCTTTTCCACCGAGTCGAGCCACCTTAAGACTAGACGAGCCAGACATGAACAGAGTTTGTCTCGGGGCGCTCAGGTCTGTCACTTGATCGCTATCCAGATGTCAGGTCCAAGGTGAGGCTCTCTGTGCCTACGGGCCCGGTGTCAGGGAAGAAGCACATCTGAAGACACCTACACAACACAAACACACACAACCAACAGGAGCAAAGCTCACTTCTCTATTTATATTCCATGCTGGTGATACTCGGGGCAAGGTGAAGAGAGGAGAGAGAGAGGGATGGCCGGAGATAGAGAAGAGGGACGAGAGGACTGAAGAAGGAGGGCTTTGGGGAGAAGAGGAGGAAGAGAAGAAAGAGAGGGAGGAGAAATGAAGGAGGTGAAGCGGAGTCAATGGAGAGAAACTGAGCCCAGCTGCTGTCGGACACAGTACATCTTTCTGAAAGGGAGACAACTTCTCCAATTGGTTATATTTGTAGAAAACAACAAGAAAAGCTTCACACGGTGGTCTGAAGCGTGGTCAGGTAGGTTAAAGAGCAACAAAACCCCAAAAGTGTTTCTAAGCAGGAGCGTGGATCTATGAGTTACAGCCTAAAGCTTTAAGAATCCGTGTTTTCCATTTATTATTCATCAGATTTGAGTAGTTTCTGTAATGTTAACCTTGCCAGAGCTTCCCCCCCCCCCCCCCCCCCCCCTGTTGCATTATTTAGAAATGCCGCTTCATCCTGAACCGACACATGAACATTAATCTACCAGCGTTGCAGATTCAGGGACTGATCTGATTGGTTCATTGTTGCATATGTCCGTCGGTTCAGGAGGTCCAAACGTTGTGGACAAAGACCATGCAAGTGAAACGCTGTCCTCTGATTGGTCAGAGAAGTTACCAGAGAGATCTGTGTGTTGCTAATTGTTTTCACTGCGTTAATATATACCTGCATTCATTACATGAGCAAAACATCCAGCTCCAGCGAGCATCTGGATCAAACGTGATGATGAAAGAAAGTAGTTCCACGTCTGGGAACCAGTTACAGCCGGTAGGATAGTTAGACGGAGATAAAAGCATGATTCTGGTTCGATCATGCTCATTATAGCAGAGTGAGAAGCACATTTAAGGAACCTATTGACCCACAACACTGTGAGTTTGAACTACAGCACAAAATGCTGAGTTTGTTACATGAATATCCATGAAACGATGAACTAAAGCTCCACTAAGGCCTGCTCTCAGCCTCCTCCTCTCCACCAACAACAAACTAGCGCCTCTCTCTTTGAAGCGCAGACTTTTAAACGTTCAATTTCCCGTCTTGTTTGGTCTCCGTTGTTCCTGTTACAACCTTGCACACACAAACCGCCGAAGCGGCAAAAAAAAACAACCCAAAACTTTGTTCCACTCTCTTCTCCTCATCAAAAAGCTCCTTTCCAACCTCGCGGCCAACATTGCAGAGTCAACACATTACCCCCTCTACCAAAACACACACACACACACACACACACTCTCACACGCTCACACACACTCTCACACGCTCACACACACTCACGCCACAGGACAGGCAGCCTATTCTCTTTTACTACTGTCACTCCACATTAAGGATGCTCCCCCTCAAACGACCGGCTGGAGGCTGCAGCAGCAACCTTGTTTTACATAAGCACCTCAGACACACTCCCTCACACACACACGCCAACAGCACGTTCTTCTGTACTCGTGAGGACACTCGTTGACAAACTGTGTATTGCAGAGTCCTTAACCCCTAAACCTGAACGTCCAACCTTAACCTGTACAGCTCCCAGAAATAAAATAAATCTCCTCATTTACCAAAAGTCCCTAAAATCACCTACTGAATGTGTCTCCATGTTCAAAAAACATCCTCTCTTTTCAAAGATGTCCCAAAGATGTCCTCACCTTTAGAAACAAACGCTCTTCACGCTGCAACAATGCGATGATCAAAATATTTCCTCAATTTTGCAAAATGTCCTCACGTTCCAACAGTGCAGCAACACTCAAATTGGTCCTCACAAAGGTAGTAGACACGAACAACATCTCACACACACACACACACATCAGTATGCAAACAGAATGTTTATATTCATGTGTGCATGGATGCAAACAAATACACTTACATATATATATATATATATATATATATATATATATATGTATATGCATTATGTAAATGGGCATATCTGTATGCATAGAGACATAAATACACAGTCACTGTACAAACATACGAGGTGTATGTTCACAACATTCCCAATACAGGGAAGCATACTGATGTACTGCACACACACACACACACACACACACACACACACACACACACACACACACACACACACTCTCTCTCCTGTGAGTCATTTCTCTTCCGGGCGTTTTGGCCTGAAGTCAGTGACAGTTTTAACCTTTCAGACTGAACCGTCCTCCATCATTCATCTCTGTTCTTTAACTGAAAAGCTTCCCGTCCAACAGGAGCTCCAACACCTTGAAGGCAGGTGTTTCTCTGTTGTTTGGGTTTAAGTTTCTCGTACATTACATTTGACCTCGTCTGCACTCCCACTTTACGTTCTCTTACTTCTCTTTAAGCTAATCACACATTAAAGTCCGGTTCAGAGCTCCAGGACAGCATTTGGAGGTGTGATCACACCTTCAGCGGCCTGATGCGGCCTCGCTGTGAGGCTGCAGGCTGATGGGGATTATTAACGGACACTTATAACGTGAAGTCCTCACTAACACTGCGTCACAGTCGAGGTCTGTCCTCTCTGAGGGCGCTCGGCTGCAAGTCAAGAATACTGTTGACCTGCAACTCTGAGAGGGTCCTTCAGTCCGTCCTCTCCAGCTCCTCTTTTAAAAAACACAGAACCTAACAATGGAGCCTCGTGCAGGAAGCAGCATGAGAAGCAAAGGGTTGTGTTGGTATCCACGAGTTCTTCTTATTTTGTTGAAACCATTGATTTTCATTAGTTTTCTTGTTTATGATTTTCTCTCCAAGATAAAAGAAAACATCTTGTTTCCACTAATGTTTGACCAACACAAGGACACACAAGCTTTAGATTTGAGAAGCATAATAAATGCATGAATATCATATCATCAAATTCATATTTTTACAAGTTTTAGAGTAATTACAAAGATTGTATTATTAAAGAAAACCTATAGGTCCATTGATCCCCATTAAAAGCTCTTCTGATTGGCTTACATACGGATCTTTGATGCTTTTTGATTTTCCTGTAGAAACAGTCAACGTGTCCTCAAACAACGGTTCGTATGATATCTTACGCATTTTACTACAAAAGTCCAGCAACCTGTGTCAGTGTCTGCTCAATACATGAATACAGTCTTTTCAAAACCACTCAGTTAGGTTGAGGAAAAGATCGAAGGCTGAACTAACTATGTCAGTGCCGTTACTGAAGTTATGGGACAAAAACATCAACGTTGACTCAACGTTCACGAGGAACAAACAGCAGCTTCTTGGCTGAAAGGTCTCTGATTGGACTCATCCAGCCCCTTTCTTAAAGGCCCAGTGTGGAGGATCTAGTGCCATCTAGAGGCGAGGATGCAGATTGCATCCAACTGAATACCCCTCCGCTCACCTCCTCCTTTCACAAGTGTGTTGGAGAACTACGGTGAACCCTCAGGTAGCTTAAAACATGCCGGTGCAACATGGTGGCCTCCATGAGGAGCAGCTGCTCCCTTTGTAGATATGAAAGACTCATCGTGAGCTGAAGAAAACACAACAATGTGTTGTTTTAGGTGAATTATTCACAAATGAATGAATCCAACACACTGTTCCTTTAAAGTCTTTTTCATGGCACGTCATGGGCTTGTGAGCGTCCCTTTGTAGTGTTTGATCAATATAAGTGAGATCAAGCAGCATCGGTGCATCTGGAGTTGAGAAAAAGAGAAAGTATGTGAGATCCTTCAGAGAGCGCTGCTGCCCGAGGCCCATGGTGCGTTTGTGAAGATCCGTCGTAGCGCTCATGAATTATTTTGTATCTAAACAAATGCTTGTACAGTTTCTTTCTCATCTCAAATTCATTATTTTATGATGAACATTGTATTCACATGTATTCTACGTTGGTCACCCTGTATCTATCTGCTATTGATCAACTATTCAAAGATGTTAATCGACAACAGCAAAATAAAAAGGAGAAACCGAAGTGAAGCTGTCCTTGACTCATATCTGTGGTTATATGAATATAATACATCTTATTTTATATTTCAACGGACTGAAGAATAATGTGAGTCGCCCTCAAGTCTCAGACTTTTCTATTTTCAGCTGTGATTTAAGAAACACTTTTCAGGACTACAAATTCTCATGATGTTGATCTTCACGTGAAGTTTAATACCAATAATCATTACAATGATACCAGCCTGTCTGCTGGAACTATGAACACACCTAGATGTGATATATGTTTAGGATTTAAAGTTGTACACATGTATGTGGTGACATACAACTTTTCCGTCCTGTTTTCTGGGATAACATTTGATTGAAAAGGTCTCTCCTGTCTTCACCTCCCTCCAGTATTTCATTCACACGAATACATTCACAGCGCATTGTTGGGGCATGCACATGCTGAAATATTGATACGGTTTCTCCTCAGGGGAACATTAAAGATGAATCTAATTAATACAAATCGGCATGGCGAGTGAGATATGCTGCACACGTGTGTGCGTCGAGACGCGGCTGGTTGCAGCGGTTCGCGTGCAGCAGCAGAGCAACGTGTGCAGCATCAGTCATCTCGGAATGTGCCGACGTGTGCAAACACGTTCGGTGAGTGTAAGGACGCGTCGGCGGGTAATACAGATTTGGATGCAGACAGTTGGATTGCAGAAGAACGCTCCACATATATCATTATTAAGCTTCCACACACACACACACGGCCGAGGATCACTACATGGTGAACGCGTATTTGTGTTCATCACCGGGCGGAGCGCGGCGCTGTTTATCGGTGTGTGGCGGGTTGGCACATAATCAACTCTGGCCTTTGGAGCGTAGACAAGTAAAGTCATGAACTGTAATACACAGCCAGAGACCCAGATCCTGTGTGAACAGGAAACATATGAGGCTTATATGTTCCCAACGATATCACAGTACATCATGCAGCGAGCTCATGTCAGACGACTACCGTGTTCTTCAAAGACACAGTGAAGTTTATCTCCAACTCAAGTATATTATTGTACTTTGCTACAATTTAAAAGCAAATAATGTACTTCATCTATCTGATGCCTGTAGTTACTTTGTCGATTCAGATTAATAACACGAAATATAATCAATAAACACATTCTGGTTTATTATTACAGTGTTGGATGGGGTTGAAATGTGTCGATTATGTATACTACATTACCATAAAAGTGCAAATAATAATGCTGAAGTTTGTAAAAAATACATATTACATGTTAACGCCAGAGTAAACCAGAGCATTGACAGTTGAATTATTATATATTATTTGTATATATTATTATATATACAAATAAATAAAGTGTATATTTGATCCGAAATACAACCTTCGTGTCGTTAAAGGAGCAGTGTGTAGGATTTAGTGACATCTAGTGGTGAGGTTGCAGATTGCGTCTAACTGAACAGCCTCTCTAGAGAAGGTTTATTTCACGTCTGTTTGACAATATTAAACGAGTGCGAGACGATGTTTAGGAACCATTGTACGGAGCGTGTTTCATGAGGAACATAAAACGGTGTTGCACGTGGGCAGTAAGGGCAGCTGGTTAGGCCAACATCAATGTAGACTCAGTTAGAGGGTTTTAATACATTTGGCGAATCAGGCGAATTTAGGGCGGGGCTTACTGTGATTGACAGGTCGCTGCCACTACCTGAGACGTATACGGCGTCTCTACGTCACTCCTCCTCAGTCCAGATACTCAAACAGAGTGAAAGTGGCAGGAAGAGAGTATAAATAGCCCAAAGACGCAAGGCTTGAGGATCACTCTTATCTAAAATATCATAGATAATAAAGATTTACCTTCATCCAAAGTGTTAGACAAACAAATCTCTCAAGAAGTACAGAACAGAGAAAGCTGAATATTTTCTATCAGTTTTTAAAATAATAATAATAATAATAATAGACGAGGAGAAGCGTGATCTCATTAGACCAGAGAGAGTCAAAAGGTCAAGAGATTGTGAGAAAACGTTCATCGATGTTCTGAAAGCAGACTCAGAATGATCACAGTGAGACGGACAGAGTCAGTTGCAGGCTGGATAAATGACGAGGACAGTCTTTGTCTGCGCTGCAATTTAATGGAAATTGAAAATGAGTCTCATTTCATGTTCTATTGTCCTTTATGGGACGAGCTGGAAGAGAAGCCTCGCAGCGTAATTGCCTCAATTTCTGCTAATTTCTCCTGAAGGGATGAACGATGACAGACTTCAGAAAAATGTGCTAAATTTGGAAAGTCTGGGGAAAAAATGGCAACATTCCCCTGACGTGGAAATCTGAGTACACCACGGACACCTGGTGCTAAAGACACTGACATTAAAAACAAGTCTAATTTAACATTCGTCACACATCCCAACCCTGTCTCCCAGAATGTACCTTTATATACTTCTAATTTACTACAGCAAATGTGTTTCAACAGAAGCGTAATGCCGCCTGAATATCACGTTTCACATAATAAAGTATCCTGCAAGTCCCAAAATGTTAAAGATGCTAAATACTACATTCAGAGCACTAATGTGGAAAGACATA
This sequence comes from Leptoclinus maculatus, assembly GCA_032191485.1. Lineage (NCBI taxonomy): Eukaryota > Metazoa > Chordata > Actinopteri > Perciformes > Stichaeidae > Leptoclinus > Leptoclinus maculatus. The sequence continues at coordinate 459,291 of JAVDOI010000011.1, read as the reverse complement.
GTGGCGCATGGTGTTAGTGCGTGTGGGCGTGCTCCACTGGTTAGCTCACTGGTGCCGCTGTTAGCACTGTTAGCACCGTTAGCACCGTTAGCACCGTTAGCACCGTTAGCACTGTTAGCACCGTTAGCCATGTTGTGAGCCGCTGAGCGTCAACCTCATATTGCCTCTAGAGCAGGGGTCTTCAAACTGATAGAGAGATGGAGCAGGGACCCCCGACTAGATATATGGTATAACATTATGTTTAATATTAAACTAGTGCCGTGCATAAACACACCTGTTATCTTGCATACAATACTGAACTATTAAAATAATGGACCCCCTGCAGTACCTCCCCCTGTTGAAGACCTCTGCTCTAGGGGGCAGCATAAATCAACTTTTATGAATTATTATTTGCTTCTGTTTTCTGATGAAATGTTTTCATAACAACTGAAGGCTTTTTCTTTCTCTCACCAGAATATTTATTTTCTCCATTTCTTTCTGTTTTCAGACAATATTTACTTATCTTTATGCCATTTTTTTTAAAGTCTAACAGCCTTGGCCGCTAATAAAAAAGTGAATCTGTCGCCTCGGGACTCTGGCTCATTAAAAGGTATTTCTATCCCCGTCATGGGACCCTCGCAGCAATGAGCCTGCACCTCATTCTGAGACTGCACACTCTAAAAGTGTGTGTTCTGCCCGACGATTAGTCGGACCAGACGGAGAGGAGGTCGACGGAAGAGTCCAACGTGAATCTATTCAGCTTCCATCTCAGAGAATAACTTCATTTGTCTCTGAGCTGCAGCCGTTAAAAACATGTTGGACTAAGAAAGTGTAATTGTGTAGAAGTGTTTTGTTTTGTTGACACATTGGAGTCAAAGGTTTTTACAGAGATGATTTATGATATCTCTCTTTATATCAATCCATAAATCAGAGAATATGTAAATGAGTCTCTGAGTGCTGTGTGAACAAACCCCTCTGTGTTAACCTTCAGAACATAGAGAGGAATGAACGTGTAACGTTTGGTGTATGTAAGAGCTGCTGAAGAGGAGATTTATGGATCAGAGTCTGAGAACAAACTCATTTAGAGAAAACGTCCTTTAAAGAGACGTTTAGTTCAATTAGAGACATTTAGAGACTCTACAGGTGAAGAGGGTCAAAACATGAACTCATAGATATCACCATGAAGCTTCACCACTTCATCACTGATGTTAAGATCATTATTTATTGTATTACAAGTTTACTGACATGTTATGTTTAAATATGCAAATGAGGCATTATGTAATGTTGACTTTAGGTGACTTTAGTAGAAATCTACAGACGTAAACAGATAAAGAAGTGAAATAAACACCTGGATGTGTGTTTAAGTCTGAATGAACCTGTTTTACTAAACCAGTTCACTAACACTAGTATATCAGTCGTCTCGCCTTCAGAGCACACGAAGTAACCGTTAAACATAAACATTCAGCCCAGACTTCAATTTGTTTTTTACCCATAATCCCTTGTGTTTCGTGGTTGTTGACTGTAAGTGGAGGGATTATGTTCTCCCTCGTAATTATCCACATCACACTTTCTCTGGTTGCAACATGCTTGTTGTGAACACAGCTTAAGACGGAGTGTTTCAAATCCAACTGTAACATATGCAGAACAAACACGGGCCTCCGAGGACCAGATAAGGAAACCCTCAGGACGTTAAGCTCAAACATGCAACACGCTGCTATTCAGCATCCACCACTGTGCACTTCCTCCAGCATCTACAACCTTCACTTACAAACATCTCCACATGCAAACGTGTCTGTTAATGACGTTCAAGCACATGCTTTGACAGTTTATTTTCATTTGATTCCAGATACATATGCGCATATAAAGCATGATCTGCACAGTTTATAAATACATTTCTATAAACATTCTGCACACAACCGGTTTACATGCATGAGGCCACAAACAGAGGCAGTGGTGACCTTTTGAATTCTTCCACACACACACACACACACACACTCAGCCGTGTGCGTTGTTTTCATCTCGTGCATCTGATCCGGGGTCAGATGTATTTACCGGACTGCTTTAGGAATTCCATCGGAATCGCATGTCGCGTGACACGAATGCTGCCACGCGAGGCGGAAAAAGGTCGTCCGTAATTGAAACTGTGACATTGAAAAAGGCAAGACAAGAGGTGGAACTAATGGTCCTCACGTTCAAACATGAAGCTCTTCTGCCCCCTGGTGGCGGTCAGCTGTTAGGTCCTTCTGCTGTTACTCTGACTCCTATGATTCTTTCTTGTTGTTTTTAAATTAAATGAAAGCTGCTGCATTCAATGTTAGTTGTTCTGGAGAATCTACTGGTGCTTTTTATATTGCTATGTAACATATGTGTGTATTGCTATATTATAATAGCATATAGTAAAGAACAGCTGTAGATTAAAGACAGCTGTGGAAGCTAAATGAGCTGGATCTGACAGAAGAGGTTAAGGACCAGGTACCGGGTACCGGGTATCAGGTACCAGGTATCAGGTATCTTTGCAGACTCTGAGTCCGTGTGTGGGTTTCAGTCACAGTCGTGCATGTCTAGTATGGTTCACCCCTTCCCAGTGACCCAGTGATGGTTTAAAGCTTATTCACAGGAGTATTCCACTGATTGATACGGCCCCCCCGAGAGGGAAGTGATCTGATGATCCAATGTCTACGTCTGATCTGAATCGTTTTCTCTCCTGTGTTCATAACTAAAGAGATGAAAGAGTGTATAACTAAAGAACAGATGAAGTAAAGGTTATAATGTCTTTAAGTTCCCTAATGTTTTGCTAATTTATGAGGAACAAAAGGTTTTCCCAGGTGAAAATAAATCCATGAAAGAAGAGAATCAGTGTTTTTTGTAATAACAGTTTTGTCCACAAGAGGCTGAAATGCTCCTCGACCGTGTTCTACATAGAAATCAAAGCATTCACGTTGTCTTCCACGTGTTTGTTTCCTTCCGTAGCATCGAACATGTTCTACGGTATCAGACGTTGAGGAGTTATTCCTGGAGTTAGTGACACTCCACCACTCCGGATTTGGGAACGTTATGAGTTATTAGTGGCTAATGTAGCCACAAGCTTCTTTTGATATATATATATAAAGTAAGCTAGTACTCTCAACGGACGTTGATGTGTAAAATCACAAGACAAATGTAAAAATGTAATTCCCTGTTGAGCGAACACATCCCTGTCCACTGCGGAGTGGAGGCCGAGCATGTCTTTAAACAGATGAATGCTTTAGTTCGTGAATAGAGTCTTTTCATAGATGAATGATCAGAATGAAGATGTGCCTTCTCCGCTGGAACTGACATTGTTTCATTTTTTCCTCCCTAACCTCCAAACAAAACCCTCCAGGATCAGAGTCACTGTCCTGCTGAGGACACCGAGGTCCTACTGGTCCTGTGCAAATACAAACACCATGTGCTCCGTCACAAACAGACGCATGCCGGCTCTACCGGTCAGTGCACTTTACTGTCCTTGTGCACTTTACTGACACAAGGAAAACAGAGCAGCTGTGGTGTTGTTTGACGTGACATCAAATCAGAACGGATTTCTGAGAAATGTCCTCATCTTATCACATAACACACATCAGAGCTCTCTTCGTCTCTGTGGACTCTTAAAGGTCACGTAGGAACATCCACCGAGTTTCAATATCTACACTCAAAGAGTCGCTGAGCAGCTTTCACATCCGAGTATCACAACATGTTGATGTTACGTGAAACGACTTGAGACCGGGCTGCTTTCTATTCTTCTACAGAATGTATTTAATCCACAAAACACCATTTAAATGACACGAAGAAATGTTTTCCTCAAATAGTCGAGAGTGAGTCTCCATAATGTTTAAATGTGTTGTGCAACCGCATCTTCAATTGGTGCTGAGGGAAGAAACTGTGGATTCACACGTCTGACTCACATAATTCATCCTTTCACAAAGCGTTAACGCTCTCAGGAGTCTGCGTGATCACATCTAGTTATTTTGATTTATTGATATCATTTACTTACATTTATTTGCCATTTTTGTCACTTTTTTAGCATTTAGATCTTTGAGTCTCTTGTCTGTTGTTCAAAGGTTCAAAGACGCACTCAGTTTGCAGTCAGTAACTCTCCACACACACAGTTCTGTCTGTTCCTCCATGAACCATCCATGATCCATGCCAACCACACCTGTCCCCACGGACCAATCAGAGGCCAGAACACACACACACACACACACACACACACACACACACACACCTACACACACACACACACACACACACACACACACACATACACACACACACACACCTATACACACACACACACACACACCTACACACACACACACACACACACACACACACACACACCTATACACACACACACACACACCTATACACACACACACACACACACACACACACACACACACACACACCTACACACACACACACACACACACACACATACACACACACACACACCTATACACACACACACACACACACCTACACACACACACACACACACACACACACCTATACACACACACACACACACCTATACACACACACACACACACACACACACACACACACACACACACACACCTACACACACACACACACACACACACACACACACACACACATACACACACACACACACCTATACACACACACACACACACCTATACACACACACACACACACACACACACACACACACCTACACACACACACACACACACACACACACACACACACACACACACACACACACACAGGAGATACAGAGGACTCGCTCTGCAGAGATAAAGTGTGACACCTCATGTGTTTTTTGTGTTTTAAGTTAATATTTACACATGGACTTTGTCGACAGTTGATAAACTCAGGGTTTCATATATAAGTATATATTATGATTATAATACATAATATATGGTTTCTTGTGTTTGTGATTTCAGGTGATGACAGGACACAATCTAAGAAAATAACGATCGATTTAGAGACGAGATTACAAATGTATGAAGAATCAAACTTCTCAGAACACGAGACAGCAATTTTAAAGTTGTTTGAGATTCATAAAAACAACTACGAAGGTTTTCATATTTTAATAATGAATCAATTTGAAGAGGTAGAAACCTGCTTCACTTGTTTCTCTCTGGTCGACTGGACCCTGCACGATCCGCCTTTCATTTATTCATCAGTTATCGGTAAAGTTATGAAACATATCTGAGTCAATCAGCTGGAGCGTGACAGATGTGAGCGGGTCCAGTGTGATGTCAACAGATCTGACCTCAGAGATTACATGGACGGGGTGGAGGTCTGCAGTGAGACAGGAACACGTGAGACCTCCTATAGATATGCAGGTTATCAATGTTCAGAAGCTCTGGAGGATTCTACCAGCCACATGTTCACAATGTGTCTCTCTGGAAGCAAATGAAGCATAACTCAACGTGTGATATGAACAATAATAAATCAAGTGTCTTCACGTGCACATCTCTAGTTGGAAGTTAATGTGCATTTGTTCCTTAACAGGAGAAATTGAGCATTTCTTCCTTCCCTGGGCTTGTATTTATTCTCGCCCCATCGATAGTCATTTAACTACAAGGTTAGCGGTTCGATCCCCGGCTCCTCCGCAGGTCAAAGTGTTATTGAGCGAGACGCTGAACACAGCAGCTCGCTGCTCCCAATGGTCCAATATCACGGACGTGTCTGTATGCATATGAGCGTTTACACAAAGGTTTAACAAGATGAATGTACGTAATCCAGCTGACGTTGTGAGGTGAAGAAGCACCTTGATCTCGTTTCATTTAAACAAAGTGGGAGGAGCCATGGGACATGAATGCTGTGGGTTGCATTGGACCGAGTCAGCTCTTCTGGGTTGTGTTATTGATAATAAGTCCATAACTGTGGGCAGACCTGTACATCTATTATCAATGTTAATGTGGGGACGGGTGTCTCATCTCCAGTGATTGTCTTAATATAAACTGGAGGTGATAAAACGATTCTCTTCTTTCAGAAATATGAAAAATAATGATTGTAAAAAGCTGTTTTTTGCTTGATCTACAGGAGCGGGAGACCCTCTTGTTTTGAGGAGACAGATATCAGTTTCATCTCTGTAGGTCCAGGACATGTTAGCCTAGCTTAGCACAAAGACTGAAAGCAGGGGGAAACTGTAGCATTGCTCCACCAAAATGAAAAAAACATAATTAGATAAACAAAAGCTCTCTAATTCACACGTTTCATCTTGTCTGGGAATAGAAAGGAAACATTGTATTCAGGTTAAACACACCGTGGAGTCGTCTCTGCACTGAAACTGATATCGAGTCCCAGAATATCGCTCGTCCCTTGAAGCTTAACTTAAGTGTTGCTGCAGAGTCACACGAGCTCAATGTATCCTGTTAATACATTAATTCATATATATCAGAATAGTTCATGAAGTCTTGAAGCTCGACACTAATGAAAACACATTGAGCTTTTTAATCCTCTTTTAGTTTGTTGTCTTCATTTTAGCCTCTTTTATTTTGAAATATTTCTGTTTCTCTTATTATTTAGGAGATGCATGATTAATTGGTTTCTATATATAACACGGTGTTTATAGTAGCTGGGGTCCTGGAGGTTGGTTGTTGAAATGCAGAAAATATATAAAATATATAAATACATAAATAAAAAGAATATACAAACATATAAATACATTTAACGTAATTAGATTAAATCTACTTTAAATGTTAACAGCGATTTTAAGATCATAGAAGGCTGTCAAATGATTTATCTTTCCTCCTGTTCATTTCCTCTCCTAGTGAGGAAAGGAAGGGAGGAAAGGAAGGGAGGACAGTTAAAGGATAGGAAACAGAAATGGAACGGTCTGATGAGTGAAGGTTACTGCGATGACATGATTTGTCTCCACCGGAATTGAGACAAAATGTAAAAAGCAACAAGTTAAGACTAAGTCTGTGGGAACATTTCATTGTTCATGGGAACATCGACGGCCTTGAACCTGAACAGCAGTGAATGTTTTCCAACAGAGCCGAGACTCTTCGATGGTGAATTCTTGTGTTTCCAGATCACTGAGGAAATGTAGAAGCACAACAAAGGACAATAAAAGAGCCAAACTCTTTATTTATACGGCAAAGAACACAGAAAACATTCTACAGATCAAGATGTGTTCAGTAACCGGTTAGTAGATGGAAAAATGAAAAAATAAACTGGTTTTGATGAAGTAAAAACAGAAAGAAGACGCGATGAGATGAAGCAGCAGCTTCTTTGTCTTGTTTCCTGCTGCAGGTCAAACTTACATTTCTCTGGTAATTTTCCACCAAAGTGTGAAATTGTGTCTGTTATCAGCGTCTTATCACGAGGTGGAGCTGGCTTTGTCTGCA
>JAVDOI010000011.1:249445-449445 GCA_032191485.1 Leptoclinus maculatus | reverse complement strand
TCTCACATCAAAGTTAGTTATATTCCTAATTATGAAATGTAATATTTATTTACTCATTCATTTCCATTTTACAGATTTGTTTAATTGTCCTTCCAGATGCCTCAGTGTTGTGTTATATGTTAAAGATTCTTATATAATGTTTTTGTTATAAAACAGATTCTTGTGTGTTTCTGCTCAGCTCTCACCTCATGGCTCATTTCCATGACAGAGTCTCTATTGGCTGTGTGGCTCTGGAGAGCTCGCACCTGATTGGCCAAGAAAGCTGAACCCCGCAGAACATTGTTGTGATTGGTTTCCTCTGAGCCACACTGCTGTGCAGCTCTCTTATCACAGCTCACACACACACACACACACACACAGACACAGACACACAAGGTCTCTTGTTTTCTTTTCTCAGAAACAGATCTGCTCGCTACATTGTCAAAAAATGGCTGTAAACACATCCAACTTCAAACCGCTGGCTGATGAGAGACAGTCGGCTGAAGTTTGGACGCCCTCTGATCTGAAGATGCAGACCTCAAAGAGATTTCTGCTGGATGATTTCATCGCAGGGTGCATCGGCGGTGAGTGACTCCCAAGTTTATTACCAGCCTTTTATTCATCGAGAGGCGCTCTGATACCCCGGTGTGGGTCAGTGTGTGTGTGTGTGTGTGTGTGTGTGTGTGTGGGGGGGTGTCAGTGCACTTAATCTCTTCTCATGATGCATGTTTGTTAGGATTACATCATCTGTGCATGGAGGAAAAAAGGTTTAGAAACAAGCACAAGATGTTATTTTGTTGTTTGAAGAAAATCCGATTTGCAGGAAACTACCCCCCCCCCCACACACACACACACACACATCCAGTGTAAACTAAATAGGGTCTGCACAGGAATCTGCCCCCCCCTCACCGATACAGAAACACCTCCCAGTGTTTTACTTCTGAACTATAGAGGCAGTAGTTCAATGCGTTATCACTTCCACAGATGCGTTCAGCGGTCCTGCAGGACTGATTATGTCCAAGTGTCAATTCCAGTGGCGGGCCGTGCATTGTATACCTGGGCCTTCACTGCTGTCCTGCAGCTGAAACACAGCTACGGTTATTATTTGTTTTGTGTAAAAAGTAAGCCAACACCTGTAAATACACTAACTGCAGAGAATACGCTGAGGCTTCTGTGAGAGTACCCGCCTGTGAGTGCTTTAGGGCGGCGGAGGGGCTCACGGCAGCACCCGCTGCTCGTTCACCACAGTAACTGTAGAACGTACGTGTTTTAACGTCATCGAGCAAAGTCTCCAACAACACCAGAACAAGTTGCTAGATTTGTTGCTAGTAGCTTTTCGCCATGAGGGTTTGGAAAGTCGCCAGATTTAGCGAGAAAGTCAGCAAGTTGGCAACACTGGCACCGGCTAAATATGTCCCCAGAGCAACATAGAACGTAACAATGGTTCCTATCACATATAAAACCAAACAAAAATCCATCTTCATAAGTTGTACAAATAATAATATACAAACATATTAAAGCTACTGCAGATGTAAAAACAAACGCATTTAACTTACCAGAGCTGCTGTTAGGGTTAGTTTTAAAGACAAAGTCCATCCTCCTTTCTTTGTTAACAAAGAGTTTAATCTCACGGTTGTTCAGTACATCCGTGCGTTTTAGTTCCAGTAAGAAGTCCTTCTGGATTGATGGACGCCAGTGAAGACAGTGGAGCCTCCCCAGTTGTATTTCTTGAATACGTTTTAATGCGTTTGAGGCTGAAAATGTCGGCTCGACAGAGGCAGCAGATATTGGGATTGTCACCGCCCAACATGTCAGGCTAGCCCACTGACCAATCACGTATGACTAGGCCAGCTAGCAGGCTCTGACACGTCAAAGAATACGCCCAACATGTCAAACTAAAGATCTGATTGGTTGAACACTATGACAATCAACAATATCGTCCCCATTCACTTAAACTGCACATGGATTCACTTGTGAGTCTGCAGGCCTCAGGCCTCTCTTCTTACCTAGAGACACAGAGGTGAAATCTGATTGGATAAAAGCTCTACTTAAAACATGCTGCACTGGAAGCAGAGCAACTGAGGAAGACAGTAGCTGTGCAATGAGGAAATAAGATAATGGGAACAATATTTTTATAAATTATGATACATGTAGTGTATTTAAGAAAAAATATTAAATTATAAAATAGCTATAACTTTGTGATTCTGTTTAGGCCAGCAGAGAAGGCCTTGCAGGCCCTAACGGCCCACCACTGGTCAATTCTACTGTAAAAACACCTTATGTGGATGCATCGTTTTTAGTTGCACAAACTAAAGAGTAGGCCGCTGACAGTCTTTAAAATGCTGCATTCTCTTGTTTTTTGCTTCTGAATTCAAGTAAATGAGTTCAAGTGAACAAAGCTGGACTCTTCAAACAAAAGAAAAGTTGTATTTTTGCACTTGAAAACATGCTTTCCCTTTAAAAACATGTCTGCGAGGGTTAACTGCAGTCATGCACTGCATGCTGGGAAGCTGCAGCAGCACTTCTGAGATGAAGCTCGTTTTCAAACAGTTATGAAACACGGATCTGAAGTCCAGCCGACACACAGCAGACGTAGCTTGTTTGTACTCTGTGTGCTTGTTTGGTATGTGAGGTGGTGAGGAACACTCACAATGCACAGAGAGCCGTTAGAACAGGGGGTTAACAAGGGCACAAAGGCTTGTTTTTGTCCCAGGGGCCCCGTGATGGGGGCCCAGCTTGACAAGTCTCTTTACAACATGGAGGACTGGAACAGAGAATGAAATATGTTTCTATACATCCCTCTCTCTCTCTCTCTCTCTCTTTCTTTCTATTTAATCAAAGTCAACTTTAATGACATTAAGTGCAACACAAACCAAAAACCCAAAACATTTGAATGACATTCTGTTTCACTTTGTTGCTGTTATCTAAAGAGGGAATAAAAAGTGTCAGAAATAAATCCAATGAACTACAACAACAGTTTCCTTTTACAGCTAAAACCACCTCTTCTTCTTCAGTTTCGTGGAGGCATGCGTCTCTTGTTTTCTTCCTCTGGTATTCAGTGCACTCATTCCTTTCTCTGTTTGTCGTTGGGCTTTGGCTGCAGGAGGTTCCAGCGTCGTCGTGGGCCATCCGCTGGACACAGTGAAGGTATGAAGACCGTCTTCTCCTGATTACAGTCGTATACAAGAGAATAACAAACAGCAGTTGGTCCAGATGTGGATCAGCTACAGATGGACCATGTACAGTTTAAACATAAATGTCACCATTCGATGCACTGTACCAGATTCTAGCTTAAGCTAAATTTGCATCTGCAGTCCCTTGGCAGGTCAAACAAGGACAAGACAATACCACAGTTCAGTTCTTTATTTGCATTACTTTCTATACTAACCTGTATATACCTCTGTGCTCCTGTGTATCTTCTCTGACTGGTTACTGCTCGGCTACAGAGCTGCTCAAAGTGTGACTGTCCAGTAAAAGAGGAGATATTTATCTTAGAAGTTAACGGAGCAGAGGCTAGCTACAGAAAGTTCGTCTGTCCGTTCTTTCTGTGTTTTTTTTTTTTTCTTTTTTAAACTGATTGGTTTCTCTGGTCCAGACGCGGCTCCAGGCCGGGAAAGGCTACAAGAACAGTCTTCACTGCGTCCTCACCATCTACAGGAAGGAAACGGTAAACATCCAACCGCCCTGAACCCGATTCATTAGAAGGCCAATGATTTCTACATCGATATGCCGAGTTTTTTGTTAGGAAATGTCGATATTAACAGTTTCAACACAGTCATTTTTCCAGCTTACAGCCTAGAAAAACAGTTGAGTTTGCAGATTCTCTGTAAGTTTCAGTGACACATTCTTGAGGGTGAAGCAAGAATTTCACAGAATATTACTCATATTCATCCCCTTTCACACAATCATGCATGACGAGTTTTGTAATTTCTTCCTTCCATTTGTCGCGGTAACTTATTTATTTTTTTAATCTTTTAATCTTTTTATTGCAAGACAAAAGACAAACAAGAGGACGACAAGAACAGTGAACACAGGCCAGTTAACAACATGTAGTCAGTGGATGAGAGAACAGGGTGATGTGTGTGTGTGTGTGTGTGTGTGTGTGTGTGTGTGTGTGTGTGTGTGTGTGTGTGTGTGTGTGTGTGTGTGTGTGTGTGTGTGTGTTCTACTCATAACGTGAGAGAACGGGTCAGCAGGGTCAGTCCAGCAGGGTTCATTTTGTAGACATGAAATATTATTGATTATTTTTCAGTTTAGTTCCAGCTGTGTCGCCCACAGACCCTTGTTGGAGGAGGTTGATCTGTTTAAAAGAAAGCCGCTCCTCAGTAACTTATGTCTGTCCGTCTGCAGGCAATGTCTTTGCCTAAATCTATTCTAGTTTTTGTTTCGCTGCTTCAGTGACAGACTCGGGTTAAATGAGTTCAGCCATCCTCGGGAATTCAAGGATATCAGATCCACGAAGCCTGGTCATGTGTTCAGTCTGAATCATATTGTGGCAACATATTTACAGTAAAACAGAAAATGATTCAGTCAAATTGTGCAACAAGCCTGAATCTCTGTGACGCACGGCTGACTGAGCGGGTGTGCTGCTTTGTGGTCGGCACAGACAATGTAGAAACTTGTGTCACACAACCACAGGTGTGTTTTCCTCTGCGGTCACATGATCGATTCACACAGCGGACAGCTGTGTTCTATTTTCAACATGTGTCTCCTAAACTCCAGCCTCCTCTCTGCTGAGAAGAAATACACATTTGGCAGCAGAGTTGGCTCAAAATAATCTACGATACGTTGTGTTATACTCGTGAATGAACCTGTCCTCGTCGCTCTCTGTTTCTCAGGCGATGGGGTTCTTTAAGGGCATGTCTTTCCCGCTGGCCAGCATCACCGTCTACAACTCGATGGTGTTCGGCTTCTTCAGCAACACGCAGAGACTCATAAGCAAGTATCGCTATGGGGACGGACGGCACCCCTGTGGCATGGTGGACCTGACTGTGGCCAGCATGCTGACCGGTCTGGTGTCGGTGGTCCTGGGAGCCCCGGTGGATCTGGTCAAGATCAGACTGCAAATGCAGACGCAGGTGGTTCTCGCAGGTAAATCACTGTTTACTGTTTTTTTAGCTTTGGATTTGAGTTTTTCCTCCTCGAGCAGCAGGAGGAGGACTTCTTCCTTCCTTCAGAATTCATTCTACAGCTGAAAACAATATGAGAATGTTGTTTTTGGTTTTATGTGGTTTTCTGGCACAATTACCTTGTCAACACCTGTGCAGACCCAGCTGGTCCCAGCAAATGATTTCAGTTTGTCCAGTTTTGTTTGCCTAAATAAATGAATAAAAAAGAAGAACAAAAGCAAGACTGAAATGGAAGGAGTCTTTCTTACTTCCTGATGTTGTGCCTCCTCGATTCCCTTCCCCGCCCTGCGTCTTGTTGTTGTCCACAGAAACAAACCGCTCCAGCAGTATGTTTCTAATCATCCTAACACGTAAGTATGACCAATATAAATAGTTTAGGGTACTTAAAAAAAGACAGTCTGAATCCCCTCCACTATAAAGCCCATTGGAAGCTGCCACTTCCTGTTTGGCAGTTTGAACCATAACCAAATTGAGCTCATGAACAAACATTTGGTCAGTTGATAGAAGCACTTCAATGGATTTGAATGGAATGTGCAAATAAATGAACTGAGTGGTTACTTAATTGAAAATGTGACAATGATGACCAGAAATCTCTTATGTTAGCAGCTTAGCATGCTATAGCCAAAAGTGCTTATTGTGCTAGCATAACTTAGCCGCAGAAGCCCGTGCTACGTATGTAGCAACGCAATAGGACTACAGATATGTTGTGTCGGAAGGATGGAATAAATAATAGAATTGCAGGAACTAGAAGTGTCTGGCCAGTGTGCAACCTGCCCTTAAAGAGGCACTAAAGGAAGTTGAAGTGATGATAGGGGACGTTATAGTGCTAGCCTACTATAAATTGAAGTCGCAGTTGAAATGAAGGCACTGGACAAAGTGTTTAATTGGAAGTGCTGAAAGAAGTTGAACTGGTATTAGAGCTTGAGGCTATACTGGCAGCTGAAATGGAAGTACTCAAAGGTATTGAAGTGGTTGTTGAGCTGAAGGTTTAAATGCTTAATGGAGTTGAAGAGCCCTGAAAGGTGTTAGCACTGAAAGGAACTGAAGTGTTGAGTTTTCTCTTGCTTCCATGTTCTACTCTCTCAGTCAACACTGTTGCAGCACTGATTAACATCCGTACATTCATCCACTCTGACAATAGAAACTCTGACACAATTTATTTTTGTCTGGGCTGCATCTTTTTCCGTTCACGAGTAAACCAATAAAACTGAGGTGAGAGAAGGTTAATTACAAGATAGAGTGGACATGAAACATTTCTATCCTTTTATTTGTTTATTTCTGTCGAGCTCACACCTCTCCTCACGCGATGACTCACATTTGTTTCGTTGACTTCACGCTTCGGCCTCGTCTTTCAGGAGATTCGGATTGTTTTTATGATGGTGCAAAGTGCAACAAAGCATCAGGCAACATTTTGAAAGTCATTTCCGCTCACTCTCCTATGATTAATGTTCCTGAATTGTTGATGAACCTGATACTTTGTGCATGATCATGTAAAGAGCAATGATTGGTTTTTATATCTACAGTAAAAAAGTTAGACATTTTAACAGCTGAACACAGTGAATGTGTCCTTATAATGGCAGTAAACCCACTCCCAATGAACAGTAGGTCAATGGTTACTAAAGAGTCAGACATGAAGGTAATGAGTCAGACAATCTCTTTGCAAACTCATCCAGTCTTTCTTTCGCAGTGTGGAGAAAGAAACACCAAAGTACAAAATATCTGCTGAGAAAACATTTACAACATTCACCAAAAATAGTCAGTAACTACAAATAAAAGCAGTTCTTTCAAGAGCCGCCAGTTTCTACTGATTTTCAACAATCCTCAGGAAACGGACCGGGAAACAACTAATCTCTGGTTAATCACATTGTATTCCGTCTCCACAGAGAACTTAAACCTCGCCGGCAACGTACCGAATGGCACCAGCATCCCTCTGCGCTCCGTCGACATCCCCACCCAGAGACTCTACCGAGGCCCCGTCCACTGCATCAGCAGCATCCTGCAGACCGAGGGCCTGCAGGGCCTGTACAGGGGCGCCGGCGCCATGATCCTGAGGGACGTTCCCGGGTACACGCTCTACTTCATCCCGTACAACATCTTCTGCAACCTGCTGAAGCCCGACGGCACGTCAAGCCTTCACCCCGGTTCCATCTGGCTGGCTGGAGGACTAGCAGGTAAACGTCACGGACAATGTCCAGCTTTTTAACCTCACCAGAGCTGCGTTTATTAGGTTTGATGAGTAATTAGTGTGGTTCAGCATGAGGAAACGACTGAATAGTATTTGTGGAGCTGTCATTGTAGGTACCCTTAAGGGTACCTACGGGGGGGGGAAATAGAGTACACACATGTAGTTCAAATCACTTCTGAGAATGCATGAAATTATATTTTATGATAGATCAAAAACCTACGTAACGAACAAATTCTGATAAAATGGCCAATGTATGCCATTTTACTCACTCAAAAACATATATATACACAAAGTACTACAAGTACTACCATCATTTCACCATAATTTCACCTATTTTCCGCCAGGACACAGCGAGCTATGTTCTCCGTTACCGATCCCAACCAAAAACTACGGTACCTTCACAGACAAAGCAGATATCAGACCGCATGCTGATTCCACCCCGAGTCCGGCGAAAGCTTCAAAATTCCTCTCCTTCAAACCATTAAAAAGTTATCAATCCATCAGCCACACAGCAACACACAGCGAAACAGTACAAAATTTGCAACGCACCGTACCTTTTTGCAGATTTCGTCACAGTTGTCGATTTTTATTGGCTTAGAATTCTTTCAATCAACTCAAAGAACGTATCATTACAATCCCTGGTCGTTTCCGCATCTAACGCTGTGTCACATGCGAAAATCCGCCAATCAGAAGGCTCTGTAAGGTTCAAGTGAAGTCTGTAAAAATGAAAATCAGACGAGGAAAACCCCTGTTTTACAGGTAATAATGAGGCCCAGGCTCAAAAAATTATGCCAAACTGCTTTATTAGATAGATTGAACACTATTAGTGATAAAAGAAGTGAAATATATAGTTATATAGTATATAAAATTACAATAAAACAGCTGAAAGTGCTGCTTCCAAAATCAGAATTGACGCTGGCTGACCTCGGCTGACCTGTAGAAAAACATCGATACCGCTGGCCTGCTTCACTTTATCAAAGCCATTTTTTGTAGAGAGACTCCTGACCTGTTGTGCTATGACTTGTGAGGGGTGATTTGGGTGTATCTGCAAAAAAAGAAAATTGCATTCTTTTCAGGCGAGCCTGAAAATGTTCAATGTGAGCTGTGTGTTATGTTCATTCAGCATTAACCAGTAACATATACACTGATATGTACACATATTAACACATCTCACACATTTTAGTGTAATTATAAAATTAAAATTATTCAAATAGACCTTGTAGTTGGAGAGATAAGTCCCTTTGAGTATGGGTAAACTATTTTCGAGCAGAGGCCTAAAAATGGGGCTAGGTATGTGATGCTGCTCTGCTTTTGGTTTGGCAACTGAAGCCGGTTGTGTTTTTAGCCAATTGTATGTCCCAACCAAAACAAGAGTTTTGGCTTCTAAAGCATCTGAAAAAACCCTACTGCAGCATGTTTGACATTTTCCTCAGAGTGGTATGTCAGTCAGTGTTGATTTGAACGTGTTGGGGGAGTTTTTGTGTGTTTTTAATGCAAATAGAGGAGTGTGGGGAACAGTGAGTGTGTATTTCTGATCTAAGCTTCCACGCAAAGTAAATTAATAATGCAAAAGTCAATTTGGTATGAAAACAGAGTATGTTTGGAGCTTATCTATCTGTCTATCCATCTATCTATCTATCCGTCCATCTGTCCATCCATCCATCCATCTATCTATCTGTCTATCCATCTATCCATCCATCCATCCATCTGTCTACAAAACAAGACATTTAAAGGAGACATCTCGGGTTATGGTTAACTATAACGACCATTTTTTCCCAGTTTTCTAACTTTTAAATGATCGAAATGATCAATCAAGAAAATAATCAGCAGATTAAATCATAGAGAAAATAACCCTTCAGTGTGTACTGACTGGCCACCAAAGAGTTCTTGTGGGTTCATGGTGTATTTTGGTCATACTTTCATAATTCTATTTTCACTTATTTGTAATAATATCATGCAAACCACGTGACTTTATGTTGGACAATACAAGAACTTAAAAACGTCACGTTGGGCTTTGATTGTGAAACATTGTGTCTCTTCAGTAATGAATTTTTTGGACATTTCATAGACTGAAAGATGATTTGAAAAGTGGACTTATTGACAGTGTAAAATACTTGATCTAGCTTTCTCTCTACATACCTACCTCGCTCTAGCTCTAGCTCTCTAAAGCTAATCAGAGTCAGCTTGTCACTAAGTGAAAGCAGCACAGCAGCAGATTCCTCCGGATCATAACTGAAGCCACCAGTGTGCTGTAAACTAAATCCATCTTGGAATGATCTCCCACTGCTTCTCAGTGGACACCACAACACTCTCTTGGTCCAAGTTACCGGCAGCTCGGGGGCAGGGCTGCGTCTGACAAGTATTTTACATTACCGATAACGCTGACCGATTAATCTTTTAGTCAAAAAACAAAATTACTGAAAAGACACAAACGTGACGTTTTTATGTTCTTGTTTTGTCCAACCAACAGTCAATCTTTTTGTCGATTAAAAGTCAGAAAACTGTTGATAACCACCACCCAAAGATGTCTTGTCCGATCAGTCCAGGCAGCAAACCTCCGGTTCTGAGAAGTGAGCCTGTGGTCTGGGAGTTGTTTGGTCTCAGAGCTTTCTTCCAGATGCTAGCTGGCAAACCTCTGAACACTTGACGGAGTCTAAGCGGCTGGAATTAGCTGCGTGTCATAAATCCGAGAGGTTTGGATGTTATATAAGCCGTCGGTTTATACTGAAGCATTCGACACAGAGAAGATCCTCAACTAGACCGCTGTGCAGTTCTACTTTGTAACTGCTATTTTATCAGAACACTACTGATTAACAGATGATTGATTTCTATATTTAAAGCAAGTTGTTGTCAGAGGAAAGTTTATTTAGTTTGGCATCTTGTGAGTAGTGCTGCAACTTACAAGTATTTTCATTATCGATTCATCTGCTGGTTATTTTCTTGACTAATCCGTGACTTGTTTTGTAGATGCTTGTTATGATTTACCACTGATTGATTAAATGACTTAAGGGGAGACGCTACAGGTGAAAAGGGTAAAACATGTAACCAATAAATGTCATCGTGAAACATCCGCAGTTAATAATAACGTTAGGAAAGTGTTTTCTGAAATGTTCTGTTTAAATATGCAAATGAGGCAGTATGTCCAATATCTGCTTATTTGCCTGAAATCTGAACATTGTAAAGAAAATAATGTCAACAGGTGTAAAAAAAAAAGTTGTAGAAGTCAAAGACTGAATGCTGTGTGAACAAACCCCTCTGTGTTAACCTTCAGAACATAGAGAGGAATGAACGTGTAACGTTTGGTGTGTGTCAGAGCTGCTGAAGTGGAGATTTATGGATCAGAGTCTGAGAACAAACTGATTTAGAGAAAACGTCCTTTAAAGAGACGTTTAGTTCAATTACAGACATTTAGAAGACTCTACAGGTGAAGACATGGGACAGGGTCAAAACATGGGTCAAAACATGAACTCATAGATATCACCATGAAGCTTCACCACTTCATTACTCACATTAAGAGGAGGATTTATTGTGTTACAAGTTTTCTGAAATGTTGTGTTTAAATATGCAAATGAGGCATTATGTAATGGTAACTTCTGGTGAATTTAGTAGAAATCTACAGATGCAAACAGATAAAGTAATAAATAACTAAATGTGTATTTTGGATGTTTTCATTCCACTAGCCTGAATGAACATGTTATGGAAGAAAAATATAACAAAATTGCAAAAATTAACCAGTGCATAACCAGTGCTTAGTTTTTCCCCTTAATAGGTTTTATTAGGTTTTACGTTAAATTAATCATTCGCCGTCCGATCGGACAGGATGTAGTTTTTTGGATGGATGGATGATAGATAGATGGATGGATGGATGGATGGATGGATGGATGGATGGATGGATGGATGGATGGATGGATGGATGGATAGATGGATAGATAGATAGATGGATGATAGATAGATAGATGATAGATGGATAGATGGATAGATGGATGGATGGATGGATGGATGGATGGATGGATGATAGATAGATGGATGGATGGATGGATGGATGGATGGATAGATGGATAGATAGATAGATGGATGATAGATAGATAGATGATAGATGGATAGATGGATAGATGGATAGATGGATAGATGGATGGATGGATGGATGGATGGATGGATGGATGATAGATGGATGATAGATGGATGGATGATAGATAGATAGATGGATAGATGGATAGATAGATAGATAGATAGATAGATGGATGGATGATAGATAGATAGATAGATGGATGGATGATAGATAGATAGATAGATGGATGGATAGATGGATGATAGATGGATGGATGATAGATAGATACTGTATGTGAACTCTGAGTGCAGATATAGTCTTTTAAACCCTCAATATATCTGCATATAATAAAAGCTTTGAATAATGTCCGTGTCTGTTTGCTGGAACTTTAACACTTTGTACTTTTCCTTGTTCGATGCCTTACAATCTGACTTTCTGCATGACATGATATGTTTGTTCCTCCCTTCACGTCTAACAGCAGCAGCTAAAAGTTGACTTTTCTCTCATTCAGGGTCCATTTCCTGGGTCACAGCGACGCCGGCCGATGTGGTGAAGAGCCGATTGCAGGCCGACGCTCAGCTACAGAGGAAGTACAAAGGGATCCTACACTGCATCCTCCACAGCTACAAGACAGAGGGAGCACAGGTGAGCGGGCACCTCACGGTGCTGAAAGAGGGTTTGCATTTTAAAAGGCAGCTGGGGGTTTAATGTAAGCTACTGCTTTATAGAGGTAAACATTGAGGTTTTATTCTCAAGTGCAGAAAAGTTACAGCAGCAAAAAGCCGAAGCACGTTTAGTAAAAACGTGTCATAGGAGTAAAACAAAAGTGAATTCTAAAAAAAAGATACATTTGACAGAAATCGGCATCATATTTAATTCATCATCTAGGTGTCTCCTGCGAAATATCTACAGCTCTTTATGTCAGGAATCCTGAGACGTAGAAGATACGTAGTAGATGTAGTTTTGCAAAATTACCTGATGAGGTTATGTTACAGTATATCTACTGTAGTGCTGATATAATATACCAACCATGACTTGGTTTCAACAGCATCCTCATGTTGTACTGAGTAGTTCCAGCCCCTTAATTCATTTATTGTTTTGATTGTAATCGTCCATCCATGTTTGCAATTAAAAAGTTATCCAAGATATATAAATGACCTCTTGCCTCAGATGTTTTCACCGTCACCCAGCCAGGCGTTCTGTACCGGCTGCTGTAAATAGAACAGATGGTTTGATCATCGGGAGGTGAAACTGTGTAACCCAGACGAGACTCAAGCAGCGTTCTCATAACTTGAATCCCCTGAAGTGTACCGGGACCACGTGGTTCTGAAAGCTCAGCGTCCTCCTTTACTTAAGATCAGGTTACAACACGGCATCACATCTACACATGCAGAATGAAGAGCTAACTAGTGACTGATCAGAGTATTTATTCATCAGATGGTTTCATTTACTCGAGAAAACATAGAAATATAGGTTGCTTTGTAATGAAATCCAGACAAACACATAGTTTGTATTGATCAAGTGATTCAGCTGTAAGGATCAGTAGATTTGTTGCGTCAGTGGAAGTCACATCAGGTCAACAGTTGCAACATGGCCGCCCGGCCTAAAGTCAACAACACGTCTTCTGCAACATCCAGGTGTCAGAGATCACGGTGATGGTGAGGTGGCAGAATGTAGACAAACTATCCAGACATCCGACATGGAGACGCTTCAACAAACTCTGTTTTTTGGCAAACAGTTTGGTGTGATCAATAACGGGAGGTCGCTGGTGGACTGGACCTCATGGTCACAGATAAATGGGTCGGGTTATTACTGGACAAACATCTTAAAGTAGCAGTCGGCAAGAAAAACAATCTTTTTTTTAAGTTAAAGAGATTTACATTTTGTATCTGCAGGTTGTGAACATTAAGGAAGACTTAATGTCTTCTGCCTTCTCAGCTTAAAAAATGTGCTTACAGACCAACTGGATCTTTGGGTTTGACTTATGTTTAACTTGCTGAACATTAATGAATTGGACAGGGATTTGATACTGGGTTCACATCGGTTAAGATGCTGTCACCCATAATCAGAAAAGAAAAACTAAACGGAACGTTCTTGTGTTCAGGTTTTCTTCCGCGGAGCGTCGGTCAACGCCGTCCGAGGCTTCCCGATGAGCGCCACCATGTTCCTGACCTACGAACTCTCCCTGCAGTTCTTCAGGAGTTTCTAGGACGGAGGAAACATTCGGGTGGTAACTGGAATCACATGCGACATTTTTTGGCAAATGAGCAAACAGGCCCAGATTGGTAGCAGCTGATGCTAACGTGCACTTAACACTTTGAGCTCTCTGATGTTAGACGTCGCTAGTTAACGTTAGCTGTTAGCAGCCGGTGGGCAGCAAGGTCCTGCTTGGCTAAATAACGGAGCTAACAGCTAACGTTAGCGGAGTTTGCATTGAACAACATTATGATGCGTTCAAGCTCTATTCAGCAAACATTTGCATTGGATGAAGGCAAATTCTAACGTTGTCATGACGTGTTCATTTAGTTTTTTGGCGAGAAACTTGAATTATTCCAGTTCTTTGAAGGAAATATTCTCACAGCAGTGACTTGTACGTGATGTCGGCCAATATGCAAGTCCAGGTATCGGAACTGGTATCAGAAAGGGAAAAAATGGTATCGGAACACCTCTATAAAGTAGTACTTTAAGTTTTAAATTACTGAGTAATAGGACACCAAAGTCATCTATGTGATCCTGGCTGGAGTACTGAACATTTAGCTTAAATGCTAAAACTTTACCTCACAAGTCCTTCTGGAATCTCTGGGAGATTAGTGATTATTATTAAAACGACTGAATTATTATTTTTTTGTACTAATACAAATTGCAACAATTGAGTTGCTGAAAGTATCGTAACTTTTCTGAGTGTAAAATATCTTAACTAGCTAGCCTGTGCAACGAGCTGTTCATGAAGCTGATGCCGTTGCTAAATGCTAAAATATTAGCATTACAAAGCTAACCGGGAACACGTGGATGATTTTGGTGTCAAGGGATCAAAAGTATTTCTAATGCAAATGTGACCAAAGAGCTCTGTGTGCTGCTCTTGAAGCAGTTCTTCTGTGTGAGCCTGAGACAAAGAAGAAGTACATAAACCAATATCAAACAGCGCTCATATTTAGGTTGGAGACGTTTTGGTTAAAACCAAGCAAAGTTTGGTTAAAAAGTGAAAGTTTTTGTAGTTATTTAGATTCTATATAACCATTATTTTAGTAACTATATTTGAACATGTACAGACCCTCAACACCTTGTAAAATAGACAACTTTATGTATCACGTTGCTGTTGAAATAACGTCCATACGTTCCCTTTACTTTTTAACAAAATGTAACTTAAGTTTTAACCGAGACGTCTTGTGACATGCAAATCACCAAATCAATGCTTTTGGTGATCATCTGGTGTTTGTGGATTATTTTATCATTAAGAAGGGAGTCGTGCTGGATGGACATTTCCAACACAGCCGTATCAAGTTATCATTTTTGATTTGATTTGTTTCAGTTCAGTTTAATTTCAGTTTAAATTTACATTTCATTGATTCAAGTGTCATGAGTGCATTGACACGTTTTCATTTCAGTTTTAGAATATTTCTTTAAACATAGAATCATATTCAAAACCAGTTGATTTTGTAGTGAATTGACTGCTCTTATGTTGTATTGAAAATGACGCATCCATCCGTTTCATTCATTAATTGTTGTCTTCCAATGCACATGGACTGTGTGTGCGTCCGCCTGTAAATATTATGTTTGTGTTTCTTATATTAAGAAAAGGGAGTTTAACAAGTCAATTTTGACTTCACCTTTTTCATTTAATACCGTAGTTCAGATACTATGAGCTACTGCAGCAAAGTTACATTATTGTTTGTAGAATTACTAATCTCAACAGTTTTATGGCTTTTGCAGTTTACGATGCACAAAAGGAGTTCCATTGTAAAATGTGATTGAGCTGAGACTGAAGACATCACTTTGATGGATTAAAAACACATTGACACGAGGAGTCATGGGTCTGAAGACGTAAACCAACAGGCTCTTCACATGTTGGAGCGAATGCTTTCAGAGAAATTGTCTTTGCCTGCCTAATAGCTATGTTTTAAATTATTGTCCTGTAAATACTTGTAAATATATGAATATACCATTTCAGACAGAAATGTATTATTGTAAATAAATAAAGCTTTTAAACACACGAGTGTTGCTGCTTCTTCTCTCAATGGATACTTCTCAGAATAATGTGCGACTCGTGTGACTAGCTGTCACGTGTCGATTGCAGCATAAAGATAATGAATTGTTAACGAGATAAACACTCGATGCTCTCACAGGCGTGACGGCCTGACGTTGGCCCGCTGCCTGCAGACTGCTGATAAGGAACACTGATATGACTACAGTGAACTGTATGCTCCGTAACCTCCCTGTGATGTTAGTGTCCACTAGATGGCAGCGTTTTAAAACAGTTATGCAGCGGTTCATTATCGGCCTCAGTTCTGTTTCTCTGCATTCAAACTGGAGTTCAGTGTCAGAGGATATCTGCAAAAAAAATCCAAGATAACAATTAAAATATCACTAATAAGCTTTTTAATTACATCTTTATTGATTTTTTATTCATTTATTGATTACATTGTTCACTAAACTGTTTAATAATGCAGGAATCCTGAAGTAAGATCTTTTTTAAGACTTCATCGCCACTTTGATTTCCAACCGGCTACACCAACGACACACTTATAGGTTTACAATACATTGATTGTAAGATAGCACAACTAAACAGCCTTAGTTTGAGAGAACTCCTTGAACCACTGTATCGATGCAACATGATTCAGAAAGGCGGGATGGGAACAAAGCACAAGACAATGAATTGAGTGACTAACCCAAAGCAAGGTTTATTAGAAATAGTATCGTCAGTAATACACGACAGTAAACAGTCCTGTTCCCCGGAAAAAACACTGAAAGGAAGTCATTTTATAGTATGTCGAGGAAAGTCATGAAAATCCATCAAAAGTTTATAGTATGTCTAATAAGTCATAGTAAAATATGAGTATAGCTTGCCTAAAAAATACGTAGTTAAGTGTCTGAATAAAATAAATATGTCGAAAAAATCATAAAAGGTATTTTAAGTCAGTAAAATGTCGAAAAAAGTTATGAAAAAGTCATAGTATAGTATGTAGAGAAAAATAAGTTATAATATAGCATGTTGAAAAAAGTCATAGTACAGTAAGACGCCATTGACAGGAGAATGCATGAAACGGTTAATAACTTGATTAAAATGAAGGATTTCTGAATTGAATTCTCAAACTGTTTATTATTAGAAAGTCATTGTACAGTCCTTTAAAATAAAATCCAAATATATAAGCATACAAAACGTGAACAAAATTCCTAAAATTACAAAGTAGCAGCTTTAATTATCTTTCAGCTGGTTTGAACAGAAATGACTTTAGTTTCCCGTTGAGATGTGGAACCCTTCGTCTGAACTTTGAAGAGGGCAGATTTTAAAACATCCAGTCCTTGTGGTGAGAATATCTTTATCAGACGAATGTCCAGAATCCAGAAATGTTTTGGTGCACTGACGCAAAATTAAATAACTGTTGAATATGAATTATGTATGTTGCTACTCTGGTTTCTTGTCTTTTTTAAAATAATGTTACTATTTGGGCTGGGAATATTATTTATGCACGACATAATAATAAATAACAAACCCAGCCTCCGTGTCCTCGAACAAAACACTGAATATTTCAGAGAAAATTTAATTAAAACAACAAATCTAAAGTCCACGTTTTCTTCTTTCTGGCGTTCCTGATTCAGATTTCTGGGTAAATTCCAAAAAAGGTTCAAACTGGTTCAGAAGTTCCTCATCAAGTTTCAGACAAACGGATTAATAAATCAGAATAATACATGAGTCAAAGTGTTTGTTTGTGTTATTCAAACGTTCAGCTCGCCCACGGATCTTTCCCCGTCTTCTCCTGAAACACAAAAAAAAGGTTTCCGTCACAACCAGCGGCATTAAAGCAGCTGACAGGAGAGATCGAGACTTAAGACTGTTAATAAAACCAATATTAAAGACATGAAATCACCTGGTACTTCATGTAGTGCGTCAGGGTTCTGCAGTGCTGCAGCTTGGCTTCATCCTCGTCAGCGTAGATCAGCTGACACAAGTTACAGAAGTAACCGACGACCGGACGAACAAACTCTGTTCCTGTAGGAACAAGAAGAACACAGTGAGGGGACAGTGAACGCACCACGGCTGCTGATCCAATGAGACAAACTAAATAATACTATACAGTGTATGTGATAGACTAAACCTATAAAATGCATACTACACACCTACAGACACCCATATCTATTGGTGTAATCAATTCCCCCCCAAGAAGGTTTTAAGACATGATGCATCGGTTTCACTCGACAGAACCGGAGGTTGCCGCCTGGTTCCATCCAGGGTCAGATGAGCAGTGTAAACGATGAGGTGGATTTTCTTACCAACAGGTTTGGTGGGTTCCTGCAGATCCACAGCGCTCCCTGCAGGTCCAGATTGTTGTTGCACTTGGAGCGTAGCCTCCGAGTCCTGCAGCCGATCAACAGCAGCTTTCTATACACACAGGACAGATTATTAGAACCTTTATCTGGTGTTCCTGATCTGCAGACTGAGTATTCATTCATATACAAACTGAACCACATGCATATCAGTGAGAATATCCAGGTTTTTACATCTACTTTACACTCTGCAGCTGCAAAACGCTGCTGATCTTCAGTTGTACCTGTTCAGTCAGTGGTTTTGGAGGATCTCCAGTAGAGTCTGGTTGATCAGGACTCTGTGAATCCTTCAGTCCTGGTTCAGATGTCTCCCCCTGAACATCGGAAGTCTTTTTGTCATTACACTCGTCCATCTCTTGAGTCTTTTCGTCATTACACTCGTCCATCTCTTGAGTCTTTTTGTCATTACACTCGTCCATCTCTTGAGTCTTTTCGTCATTACACTCGTCCATCTCTTGAGTCTTTTTGTCTCTAGACTCGTCCATCTCTTGAGTCTCTTTGTCTCTAGACTCGTCCATCTCTTGAGTCTTTTTGTCTCTAGACTCGTCCGTCTCTTGAGTCTCTTTGTCTCTAGACTCGTCCGTCTCTTGAGTCTCTTTGTCTCTAGACTTGTCCGTCTCTGGAGTCTTTTTGTCTCTACACTCGTCCGTCTCTGGAGTCTTTTTGTCTCTAGACTCGTCCGTCTCTGGAGTCTCTTTGTCTCTAGACTTGTCCGTCTCTGGAGTCTTTTTGTCTCTACACTCGTCCGTCTCTGGAGTCTTTTTGTCTCTAGACTCGTCCGTCTCTGGAGTCTTTTTGTCTCTAGACTCGTCCGTCTCTGGAGTCTTTTTGTATCTAGACTCGTCCGTCTCTGGAGTCTTTTTGTCTCTAGACTCGTCCGTCTCTGGAGTCTTTTTGTCTCTACACTTGTCCGTCTCTGGAGTCTTTTTATCTCTACACTTGTCCGTCTCTGGAGTCTTTTTATCTCTACACTCGTCCGTCTCTGGAGTCTTTTTGTCTCTAGACTCGTCCGTCTCTTGAGTCTCTTTGTCTCTAGACTCGTTCGTCTCTGGAGTCTTTTTATCTCTACACTCGTCCGTCTCTGGAGTCTTTTTGTCTCTAGACTCGTCTGTCTCTGGAGTCTTTTTGTCTCTACACTCGTCCAACTTCACAGTCTCTTTGTCTCTACAATTGTTCGTCTTTGACGTATTTTTGTCTTTACACTCGTCTGTCTTTTGAGTCTTTTTGTTTTTAATCTCGTTCGTCTCGGGAGCCTTCTTAGTTGATCCTTCCTTCTTGTGGATCGGTAACTTTTTCTTCTCATCATTCGTCGATTCGTTCAACTTTTCTTTCTTTTCAGGCACAGAGTCGTTCTCATGAGTCCTTTTTCTTTTTAACATCTTGTGTTCTGGACTCGTTTTAGAGATGGACTCTTTTTCCGGAGCTTTTTTAGCAGCAGACTCCTTCTCAGTGGAGTTCTTCTCTTCAGTCTTTTTTGACTCTCTTTCTGGAGTATTATTATTGACAGACTCTTTCTCTGAAGTCACTTTAGAAGAGTTTTTCTCTCGAGTCGTTTTAGACGTTGACTCTTTCTCTCGAGTCTTTTTAGACGTTGACTCTTCCTCTCGAGGCTTTTTAGACGTTGACTCTTCCTCTCGAGGCTTTTTAGACGTAGACTCTTCCTCTCGAGGCTTTTTAGACGTAGACTCTTCTTCTCTAGGCTTTTTAGACGTAGACTCTTTCTCTCGAGTCTTTTCAGACGTTGACTCTTCCTCTCGGGGCTTTTTAGGCGTAGACTCTTCCTCTCGAGGCTTTTTAGGCGTAGACTCTTCCTCTCGAGGCTTTTTAGACGTAGACTCTTCTTCTCGAGTCTTTTTAGACGTAGACTCTTCTTCTCGAGTCTTTTTAGACGTAGATTCTTTCTCTCGAGTCTTTTTAGACGTTGGCTCTTTCTCTCGAGGCTTTTTAGACGTTGGCTCTTTCTCTCGAGGCTTTTTAGACGTTGGCTCGTCCTCTCGAGGCTTTTTAGGCGTAGACTCTTTCTCTGGTGTCTTTTTAGACGTAGACTCTTTCTCTGGTGTCTTTTTAGACGTCGACTCTCCCTCTGGTGTCTTTTTAGGCGTAGACTCTTTCTCTGGTGTCTTTTTAGACGTAGACTCTTTCTCTCGAGTCTTTTTAGGCGTAGACTCTCCCTCTGGAGTCTTTTTAGACGTCGACTCTTTCTCTGGAGTCTTTTTAGACGTCGGCTCTTCCTCTCGAGGCTTTTTAGGCGTCGGCTCTTCCTCTCGAGGCTTTTTAGACGTCGGCTCTTCCTCCCGAGGCTTTTTAGACGTCGGCTCTTCCCCTCGAGGCTTTTTAGACGTCGGCTCTTCCTCTCGAGGCTTTTTAGACGTCGGCTCTTCCTCCCGAGGCTTTTTAGACGTCGGCTCTTCCTCTCGAGGCTTTTTAGACGTCGGCTCTTCCCCTCGAGGCTTTTTAGACGTCGGCTCTTCCTCCCGAGGCTTTTTAGACGTCGGCTCTTCCCCTCGAGGCTTTTTAGACGTCGGCTCTTTCTCTGGAGTCTTTTTAGACGTAGACTCTTTCTCTGGAGTCTTTTTAGACGTAGACTCTTTCTCTGGAGTCTTTTTAGACGTTGACTCTTTCTCTGGAGTATTCTTCAAGGACTCCTCGCTCCCATCAGACTTCCTCTTATTAGATTTGTCCATATTTGGTCTCTCACTCCTGCCCTTCTTCACGTCCTCGGCCGACTGAGGCGACAACCTATGAAGACAGGGATTCAGGATTAATGACCACAGAAATCTGAATGGTGAACAGAAGAAGAGATGAAAGTTTGGGGACTCTGACCCGTTGGGGAGAGTCTTGTATCTGTTGGAGATGTGTGGGTAGATTGTGAAGCCGTTGATTTTGACAGATTTAGATGTCAGCTCTTCAACGACTCTCAGAGCCTCAGAAGAAGTCGACATCTCGATGAAACCCTGAAACACACCAACAATAATGATGAAGAGATGTCATCAAACTCAAGTCCCATCTGGGTTTCCCCTGATTCAAAATCCGCTTTAGGAAAATCTGCCCATTCAGAATGAATTTGCAATCTAGTATTAATTATTGGTTAAGACCAGGGGTCCCCAACTGGCGGACCGCGGTCCGGATCCGGACCCAGACGCAGTTGCATCCGGACCCAGGACCTAAAACCGATAGATAATTCGGAATTATTCATATTAGACAATGAGTTTATATTTTAACCGGCGCAGGTTATTCAGCCATTACGGCACTTGTTCAGCGGTGCAGGAAACACTATAAATATACAAAAAAATATACAGGCCTCCGATAATGGCCAAAATTGGGGTTGACACAACAAATACATTACAGCCCCAAAATTAGGGCTGTAATGTAAAGGCCTTTAATGTGAGCCAGAATAATAAAATGTTTGTATCATCAGGGAGATCCACTGCATCCCAACATGCCCTCTGAATTTCTCCCTACGTTGCAACAACAGATGACATTGTGTGTTTCAGGTAACAAACAGAAGAACAGTTTCTGACCGCTCTGCGTCTGCGGGTCCGATAGAACTTCACCGCCGTCCCAAAATCTTTCACCAGGTTGATGAAATCAGCGTCGTCCATGGGACCCATCGGGAGGTTAAGGAAGTAAACCACTCGGGACGGCGAAGACTGCAAACAACAACAAAAACAACATCAAGACACGTCTGACCAACAAATTAATAAATTATTAATGTCATTATTTCCTTCTTACTTCGCATTCATCTCGTACTTCTTCATCTGCAACAAACAAAGCAGAAGATTAAATGTTATATATAATGACCTAATGAAATTAGATTACAGAGTCATTTCAGATTTTTCCAGAACAGTCGCTCCTGGTTTACCTTGGTCATCAGACTGGTCTTCTCCCAGTTCATCCAGAGTGATGCAGTTCTCCAGGTCTATAGGGAAATCTGGTTCCTCCTGGAGACAACACACACAGGCCAGAGACTGGTGAGGCCATTTGCTGATATGTATTGTTCATCTGATATCAGTGATTCATAGTTTGGACTCTAAACATTAGTTTTATACGTGTATCCTGTTTCAAACATTAAGTATTTAAGTCTTCACAGCCCACAGTGGTCAAATACTTTAAGTAGTACTATTCCTACTGCTACTACAAATACTCTGTCTGCAGATAACGGACTGATGGATTTGATTATTATCATTACTGATATTATTGTTTTCTACTTGAATCATCTGTTGCTGACAATCCATAACCTTCAACGTGTATTTCTAAATACTAGGGGAGCAAATATTACTTTTAGAGATGCCGCGATCACGTTTTCTGTGCCGTCTGTACCGAACGTCTATGAGCAACAACGGCCGATACAGATAGTTTGTTTTATTATAGCAGCTGGTGAACAACAACCATTTCCACCACCGTAAAGTCAGTGTGAACCGTCAAAGATGCTAAGTCAGTGGACTCCACCGTTACTAGCTCTACTCCTGTCGATGTCACAATGTAACATTATCAGAAAGCATCAACGGCGATCTCCAGTTAGCAGATTTTCGACTGAATATTGGCTCATAACTTTTAACACTATGATGGTCAAACGGTGTGATTAATCCACAGTTCATGTAAGCACCGAACCGTGACGGGGGATCCGTACGGATCATCCATCAACTCAATCCATTACAGGGCTATTAAATATACATACTATTAAAGTATGATGTTTCATCTGTAAAAGAAGTGTGTTGCGTTTGCACCTCGTCCTCCTCCAGTCGAGTCTCCTCTGCTTCTTCCTCCTCCTCCTGAATAGGTCTCTCCTCCTCTTCTTCTGCCTTTTCCTTCTTTATCTCCATTACTCTCTCCTGATGACCAGCCTTTTCCTTCTTTATCTCCATTACTCTCTCCTGATGACCAGCCTTTTCCTTCTTTATCTCCATTACTCTCTCCTGATGACCAGCCTTTTCCTTCTTTATCTCCATTACTCTCTCCTGATGACCAGCCTTTTCCTTCTTTATCTCCATTGCTTCCTGCTGATGACCAGCCTTTTCCTTCTTTATCTCCATTGCTTCCTGCTGATCATCAGCCTCTTCCTTCTTCACCTCCGTTTCTTTGTCTGAAAACAGAAATCAGAACAGTTTCTTTAAAATCCGTCTCTGGTTTTCCTTTTCCAGAAACAGCGTAGGATTTATTCATGTCTACCTTCTTTAGGCGAGTCTGTTCTCTCTGCAGGACGGTCGTCTTCCTCCAGCTGGTCCTCCTCCTCCTCCTCTACATCTTCATCCTCCAGACTCTCTCCGTCCTCTCCGATCACCTCCATCCCCTCGATGTCGCTCTCCTCTGCAGACGACCTGCAGGTAATCACCATCACAGTTTTTTACCTTGTAAAACTCAAAGACATTCAAAGCAGCAGGTGGTGTTAAATGTGGGATTGATAGGACGAAGAGGAGAAACTCACTCGTCTTCCTTTTCAGAGGCTTCTTTGTCTTCAGGTTTGGAGTCTTTGACAGAAGCTGGATCAGGATCAGACCTGGACTCAGAGTCTGAGGAGAGAAGGAGACAATCATCTCATAGGTTTTAGATTGAAGTGGAAAGACTTCTTTCTGTTTCTTCTTTATCATATTCCCCAGATGTTTTATGATCCCTCTGTTGCTTTTATCTGCTGTCTTTCTCTGTAAAGCACTTGTTAACTATATTATTATTACTACAATCACTACTCATACTTAATGGAATTTACAAGTGTGGAGAGATTAAAAAGAATGAGTTGATTAATCTGCATCTATTTTGATAGAGTAATTATTGTTTTAGTCATTTTTAAAACTGAAAAGCCAAAACTTCAGCTGCTTCTCAGCTGTGCAGATTTGTTGCTTTTCTTCGTCAAACATCAAAGCTAAGTTAAATATCTACCGATTATATTCTGGATTGATTGCTTGGTAATTAAAATTTCCCAATTTTTTGTCCCAAATCCAAAGATGTTCTGTTTAATATGATATAAAACAGAGAAGAGCACAAAATATTCATATCTGAGAGGCTGAAAACTGCATTTTCCGCCATTTTTACATAATCAACTATCAAAATAGTGGATAACACGGTTTCTGTCAATTCACTGATGGATTAGTCGACTTATAGTTGCAGCTCTTCAGTAAATATCTGTTTTCTTAGCCGTTGGTCCGATAAATGAACTTTATAAACATAATACATATATAAAAACATTGTGTTTTCTTACCAGTCGTCTCTGGCACCACCAACTTGTCTCTGGACTTGCTGCTGGATTCCTCTCTGGACCTGGATTTAGACCTGGACCTCGTCTCTCTGCTGGACTTTTCTCTAGATTTAGCTCTGGTTCTGGTGCTTTTCTCTTTTGTGGACTTTTCCCTGGATTTAGACCTGGTTCTGGTGGCCTTGTCTTTGCTGGATTTGTCTCTAGACCTGGACCGCCCCTCTCTGCTGGACTTTTCCATAGATTTATCTCTGGATCCGGACTTAGTTCTGGTGCTTTTCTCATTGGTGGACTTTTCTCTGGATTTAGACCGGGTTTTGGTTGTCTTGTCTCTGCTGGATTTATCTCTGGACCTGGACTTGGACCTGGACTTCCCCTCTTTGCTGGACTTAGTTCTGGTGCTTTTCTCATTGGTGGACTTTTCTCTAGATTTATCTCTGGATCTGGTTCTCTTTTCCCTGCTGGATTTCCTTCCCTCCGCCTCCTTCTTCCTGACCTTCTCTCTGTCCTCACTGCTCCTCGTCCTCTTGGTCTCTGTCGTCTTGTCTTCATCCTCTCTGCTTGAACTCTGCGTCCTTTTGGTCGAAGACATTTCCTCTTCGTACCTCTTAGCTGCAGTGACCCGCCTGCAAGAAGAAAAGTATTCTTACTGATCAATGATCCATGGATCAGAATCAGCTGATCAATCCCCCATCAGGCTGATCGTACTCACGCGAGGCTCTTGTATTCTCCGGAGAAAGACACTTTGATGGATTCATTGTTGATCCACAGAGCTTTGGAGGAATAATAATCCACCATCTTCTGAGCATCAGGAGTGTTCTTCATCTCTACAAAGGCCTGAAGAATAAACACAACTGATGTTAGAATATGGTACTATGATAAAGTACTACAGTACATGATTACGGAAATACAGTATGGTACTACGGCATGGTATTAGAGTATGTTACAGTATGGTATTACCACACAACAGTACGGTACTACAGTACGGCACTATGTACTACAGTACGGCACTATGTACTACAGTACGGCACTATGTATTACAGTATGGCACTATGTACTACAGTACGGCACTATGTATTACAGTACGGCACTATGTATTACAGTATGGTACTATGTACTACAGTATTATGTATTACAGTACGGTACAAGAGTACGGTATTATATACAGTATGGTACTACGGTATGGTATTATAGTATGGTATTATGGCACAACAGTACGGTACTATGTACTACAGTATGGTATAGTATTGGATCAGCATTCAGTATGGAGGGGAGAAAGAGTCGGATCAGTACAGACTGAACAGGACTCTCTCACCGTAGACGGCAGGAACAGGGTATAGAGCGGCGGGCCGAAGCGCTTGATGATGGTGAGCAGATCTGATTGGTTGTCTTCTCCTGCTGGAGCCGGAGAGAAACTCACCACCCGAGAACTCTGAGGAGAAACAGATGATTTTATCTCTCTAGTGTAGAGGGCAAGCTGAGGCTTTTTTAAAACGGAAACGATCTCCGTCCACACGAGCGTTTCAGGACCGTTTTAGAAATGATTTCCGTCCACACTAACACGCACACACCACATATGTACACTGGGCATGCGGGTGCCGGTGTAAACAGGAAGTAGATTGTTGTATTTTCTGTAGCTAAGCTATCAGAATATTATCGTAATATTAAAAGGTCGGGCTTGATACTTGAGATATATCTTTATATTTCCAACACACGCACTCAAACAGACACATTTAGTGTGAAAAATACTTTTCCTAATTTAGTTTCAAGGCTGCAGGTGTATATTTTAAAATTAAACACTTACAAGTCAAAGTTTTACTAGATTATGGGTCAAGAAATTTGGTCTCTCACTCGTCTCCTCTTGGTTTCATCGTCTGTTCTCTCACTCGTAGCTCTGCTGGTGGCTGAAGTCTCTGTCGTACTGGAGAGCATTTATGCTTTTGTTTGTTTACAGTTTCTTTGTGAACTTCACAATAGTTGTGCAGAACAATAGGCATTGATAAGAAAAGGAAAGTCCTCCGTTTTGTGTCCATCGTCCTCCTCAAAGCCGCTAACCGTGACTTCAGGCGTCTGCTCCGTAGGGCTGATAACGCCGCCGGACACGTCGCTCGCTAATCGCTCCAATAACAGCTGCTTTCTCCGCATGTCGGCAGTAGAAGAATTATAAAATGCACAATTTAACTGCACAACAGCTGCTAGTATAGACAATAAGGTCAGCAACGCCTGTAATCCGTTACACATGTTGAATTAAGCTGGTAGTAGATTGGTAATCAAGGCTGAATATCTACCTGGAGGAAGTTGAAGGTATTGGAGATCCTGAACTCCATCTTCTCTCCGTTCACAGTTGGAGGATGGTTCCCGTGGAACTTCACCAAGTCCTTGGCCTGGTCGGTGGTGCCCAGCTCCACAAACGCCTGCAGCATTCACAGATTGATTTTTTAGTTGTGTGTGAAAAAAACAAACTACATTTGTTTGTTATGCGTCACTGAGCTTTGTGTCTGAAGTGTCTGCTTCTTCCAGCTTTTCATGTACACCATGCATGACATTTACTTTGTTTTCTAACCACCGAATAGACTGCAGAGGACCCAAAGAAAAACGGACTAACTCAATACGTAGAGCCCAGTTGCACCGTGTGGTTCAATAAAGATCGAGGGTCACTTGCACTAAACAAATTCAAAGTCCAAGTCCCAACGATATTCTCTCCTGTCATGCAACACTGTGGGGACGTCGGCTAAATTAGAATAATTTCATTCTTTTGCTGCCGAAACTATTTCTACTATTTCATACATCTGGTGTCTGAATTTTGTATCTCTGTTAACATAGTTATTACTGAAGGGGAGAAGAAGACCATCACTGTAACAGCTGATTCATAACACTTGACCGGTGGTGTATTACACCGCTGTGTGTGATGAACCACGTGGACTCACTAGAGACGGGAACATGAGGACCGTGACGATCTTTCCAAACGGTTCGGCCAGATTCCTGAGGTACGCCTCGTCCACGGACTGAGCCGGAAACCTCACACACACCACTTTACCTTTCTCTGACGTCTGACAGGAAACACACACACACAAGATGTTTGTTATTTAAGAGCAGATACACTCAACGTTAATGCTTTCTGACTTTCCGAGTCTTTACCTTCTTTTGGGTTTTTTTATTCAGCTTTACTGTTAAACACAGAAAACAACAAATGTTAGAGCAATAATAAGAAGAGAATGAACAGTGAACTGAAAACAATGAGATGTCTTTACTGGAGGAGTTCTGATTGGCTGTCTGGGGCTGCTGGGCAGCCTTTCCTTCGTCCTTCTCCGATTGGTCGTCGGGCCTTAAATGACAAGACAGATGATATTGAAGATGTAAACCTCTTTATTAAAACTACATGAATAAAGGTTGTTACGACAACATATGAGGTACTCTTTAGGTAAAATATAATTAAGCAAATATAAATTATGGAGTAGGGGGGTAATATTCAGAGATGTCAAGGAATGTCATTGCTTCAGACGTCACCGTTAGACGTTAACTTGAGCCACCCAGTGCAAAATATAGTATTTATATTTATTTATGTTGATGTATGGTTCCTTGACAAAAGAAATCTCGTAAATGTATTCAACTTTTTGTCTCGGTTGTTTTTTCCCCATTACGAAAATGTACCACTTTAATCTCAGATATTTTTTGGGCCCTTTTATGCCGTTGTAGTTCCATTCCACAGTCTTTATGGACATTTTGTGGATCGGTTCTAGTGGTGAATGTTACTGACCTGCTGAATGTCTCCATGCGACAGTCCCAGTTAGGAAACCTGCAGAAGTGACGTGACGTAGTTATTAAAACAGACACAAAAGACAATCATTAAATGAAATCCTAAGACTTTAAATGTTAAACTCATAGACATATAAAGAATATTTCTTTACAGATTTATTCTAGTCCTTCAGGGTTAGGACTGCGTTAGGGCTCCAAAAGTGTTTTGGGTCACTGAAAACAAACCTTTTCCTTTCAAGGTGAAGATGTCCAGAAACTTAAGTGTTGACGTTTCAACGCGGTAAACAGAGATCTGGACTTGTGACGCCAGACTGTGCGCTATCAACTCCTTTAGGAGGCGTCACTAATAAGGAAGTGGCCAAAATGACTGCGGTCACTGCTACATAACCCAAGCCATTATGACAAATAATCTGTTCATCGTTTCTATGATTTCTTTTTAAGCTAAAGGGTTGGAGGAGTGAACTATTCTGAGGAAAAACAAGAGAGAGAAACTTACTGCTGCAGGAGGCTGAGCTGTCCGTCTGCATGGTGAGGCCCGTTTATATGTTTAACCCACACCTGAAACACAAGAACAAACGGCAGCATGAATAAACCCGTCTCACTGGACGGCATCTACCTGACAGCTGCTGCAGGTGCATAAAACTTCCATCCCACCCCCCATCAGACTCTGTAGAGAGAGGGTTCGAGGAGGAGAACAGGTCTACTTACCTTTTCTGACATCACAGTGATATCACACAGAGAGCACGAGTACGGGAACCCTGGCGGAGACGTCCCGTGGAAGTCCAGAGCTTCATTCTTGGAGGGCAACGAGGAGGTGGCGGCGGCGGTGGCGGCTACAGCGGCGGCGGGCCGGCTGCTGCTGCTCCTGATGGAAGAGGCCTCAGGCTCACAGCGCTCCACACGAGTTTTTGGATGGTACTCTTCAGGAGGAGAAACTGACATGTGATCAGCTGGTTCCAGCTGAGAGAAACGGGAAGCACGAGTTTTTTTGGTTCTTCCTGCAGAGCTGAAAGAGGGTCGGTCCTGTGAGGATGCTGGAACAGTGTCTCTACCTGTCTTACCATACTTAGAGGGTCCTGGCTTGGGGTTGTAGTCCTGAGAGGGCACTGGACCAGCATCTCTGCCCGTCTTACCATGACCAGAAAGTCCTGGGTTGTAGTCTTGAGAAGACACTGGAGTGGCATCTCTGCCCATCTTGCCATAATCAGAAAGTCCTGGGTTGTAGTCTTGAGAAGACACTGGAGTGGCGTCTCTGCCCGTCTTGCCACAATCAGAAGGTCCTGGTTTGTAGTTGTAGTCTTGAGAAGACACTGGAGTGGCGTCTCTGCCCGTCTTGCCATAATCAGAAAGTCCTGGGTTGTAGTCTTGAGAAGACACTGGACCGGCGTCTCTACCCGTCTTGCCATAATCAGAAGGTCCTGGTCTGTGGTTGTAGTCCTTGGAGGAAACTGGACCGGTGTCTCTGCCCATCTTGCCATAATCAGAAGGTCCTGGTCTGTGGTTGTAGTCCTGGGAGGAAACTGGACCGGCGTCTCTGCCCGTCTTGCCATAATCAGAAGGTCCTGGTCTGTGGTTGTAGTCCTGGGAGGAAACTGGACCGGCGTCTCTGCCCGTCTCGCCATAATCAGAAGGTCCTGGTCTGTGGTTGTAGTCCTGGGAGGAAACTGGACCGGCGTCTCTGCCCGTCTCGCCATAATCAGAAGGTCCTGGTCTGTGGTTGTAGACCTGGGAGGAAACTGGACCGGCGTCTCTGCCCGTCTTGCCATAATCAGACGGTCCTGGTCTGTGGTTGTAGTCCTGAGAGAACACTGGACTGGCGACTCTGCCTGTCTTACCATAATCAGAAGGTCCTGGTCTGTAGTTGTAGTCCACCACAAAGCTGGAGGACGATAATAATGATGGTATGTATTTTCTGACAGAGCTGTCGGTCCTGGGATTCCCCCAGTGGTCCAGCTCAGATGAAAGAGGACCAGGCGTTACCTGGTCTAGAGGGTACTGGAGCGGCTGGCTGCGGGGATGATCCCAGTCGCCAGCGGTGGGGTTGACGGTAGGTCGAAGGGAGGAGCTGGGGGGATAAGAGGAAGAAGAGGAGAAAGAAGGAGAAAGAGTATCGGGACGGAAAGGTTTGACGGTCCCCCTTTTTCCTTTGATCTGTTTGAGGACTTGTGGCAGGGACTCGAGGGTGAGGACGTCTTCGGGAAGCTCGGCCAGCAGCGCCAGGTCGGCAGGCTCCAGACCGCAGCTGTTCAGGATGCCGAGAGCGCCGTCCTGCGACAGCCGAGCCCCTCTGGAGGAAAAGGACGAGGATGGCTGGGACGCGGAGGACTCCTGAGGCTGCCTGTAAAAGTCGCGGTCCGATGAGGCGTGACGGCGGTCCGATGAGGCGTGACGGCGGTCCGAAGAGCCGTAAGGTCCGGGATCAGGTCTGTGATCGGAGTCAGACGAAGGTGGTCTGTACGGGTAGTTGTGAGACATGATGGAAGTAGAGACATTCGGGGCGTCTTCTGCAGACAGAAGGTGTCAGGGAAGACAGGAGATGTAAAATCTGACTCACAGAGACGCAGAAATTATGAAGAGGGTTCGTCTCAAGATAAAAACATGAACACAAGCTGATCAGTTGAGTAAAAAGTACACAGGAACGGTGACGGTATCTTTGTTACATACGAGAAACAAAGAAAATGAACAAGTAAGTTGTATTAAATACATGAACTTTAACTAAACCTCTTACCAAAGTATACCTGAAAAAGCCAAATCCATCTTTACAATTTGACCACAAAAAAAAGGAAGACAAATAGCCATCATAATAAGACAACGGTAAATATTGTACTTTGTACTTGAACTTATGTATTTAAACTGAAGGATGAAGTGTTCCTTTATGCGTTGATGAATGTTTGTGATAAACTGAAGGATGAAGTGTTCCTTTATGCGTTGATGAATGTTTGTGATAAACTGAAGGATGAAGTGTTCCTTTATGCGTTGATGAATGTTTGTGATAAACTGAAGGATGAAGTGTTCCTTTATGTGTCGATGTTGAAGGTTTGTGATAAACTGAAGGATGAAGTGTTCCTTTATGTGTTGATGTTGAATGTTTGTGATAAACTGAAGGATGAAGTGTTCCTTTATGTGTTGATGATGAATGTTTGTGATAAACTGAAGGATGAAGTGTTCCTTTATGTGTCGATGTTGAAGGTTTGTGATAAACTGAAGGATGAAGTGTTCCTTTATGTGTTGATGATGAATGTTTGTGATAAACTGAAGGATGAAGTGTTCCTTTATGTGTTGATGATGAATGTTTGTGATAAACTGAAGGATGAAGTGTTCCTTTATGTGTTGATGTTGAATGTTTGTGATAAACTGAAGGATGAAGTGTTCCTTTATGCGTTGATGAAGGTTTGTGATAAACTGAAGGATGAAGTGTTCCTTTATGTGTCGATGTTGAAGGTTTGTGATAAACTGAAGGATGAAGTGTTCTTTTATGTGTTGATGTTGAATGTTTGTGATAAACTGAAGGATGAAGTGTTCCTTTATGTGTTGATGATGAATGTTTGTGATAAACTGAAGGATGAAGTGTTCCTTTATGTGTTGATGTTGAATGTTTGTGATAAACTGAAGGATGAAGTGTTCCTTTATGTGTTGATGATGAATGTTTGTGATAAACTGAAGGATGAAGTGTTCCTTTATGTGTTGATGTTGAATGTTTGTGATAAACTAAAGGATGAAGTGTTCCTTTATGTGTTGATGTTGAATGTTTGTGATAAACTGAATGATGAAGTGTTCCTTTATGTGTCGATGTTGAAGGTTTGTGATGAACTGAAGGATGAAGTGTTCCTTTATGTGTTGATGATGAATGTTTGTGATAAACTGAAGGATGAAGTGTTCCTTTATGTGTTGATGATGAATGTTTGTGATGAACTGAAGGATGAAGTGTTCCTTTATGTGTTGATGAATGTTTGTGATAAACTGAAGGATGAAGTGTTCCTTTATGTGTTGATGTTGAATGTTTGTGATAAACTGAAGGATGAAGTGTTCCTTTATGTGTTGATGATGAATGTTTGTGATAAACTAAAGGATGAAGTGTTCCTTCATCTGTTGATGTTGAATGTTTGTGATAAACTGAAGGATGAAGTGTTCTTTTATGTGTTGATGTTGAATGTTTGTGATAAACTGACGGATGAAGTGTTCCTTTATTTGTTGATGTTGAATGTTTGTGATAAACTGACGGATGAAGTGTTCCTTTATGTGTTGAAGGTTTGTGATGAACTAAAGGTTTAGTCTTTAAAAAGCCTCTTGGATCAGCTGTTAAATGCATCGTCACAAATCTGAAAACAGGCTGTTTTTCTTTTTAGAGAAACGTGGTTCTCACAGCAACATATGAGGATCATATAAACTATGATGCATTGCTGTAGATTAAACTAGACAACAGGATATAAAGGAGTGACAATGCAAAATACACTTTAATGCAGCATGAATATGAATCCAGAAACATCAGATATAACGTCAATAGGGAGCATTTTATTGCAACACTTCTACTTTGAGTACATTTTGGTGACTTGTGTAAAGTTATACGTTCACTTAATAGTTTTGAGTGATGAATTCTTGCTTGAAGAGGATTATTCTCACAGTGTTTATGCATGCATGTATGTATATATATATATATATGCATTATACTGGAGCTTCTTCCATCTCTTGTTTGCTGCAGACTGAACAAAATGTGTCTTTAACACACAAAAACAAGCTTATGCCACACTTGAAATAATAAAAGTTAGAACACTTGTCACTAAAATAACA
Organism: Leptoclinus maculatus; assembly: GCA_032191485.1. NCBI lineage: Eukaryota > Metazoa > Chordata > Actinopteri > Perciformes > Stichaeidae > Leptoclinus > Leptoclinus maculatus. The sequence goes on along the minus strand of JAVDOI010000011.1, from coordinate 416,830 downwards.
TGTAGACAACAGTCACCGTGAATGTGAACCGTTATGATGTTTGTGATATCTCAGAATGAGGCTAACAGCGTTAGCTTACCGAGCGAATGCAGAAATTATCATCAAAGTTAGGTAACGGCTAACAAACAGCTAACAAACAGCTAACAACCTCTTCAGCAGCGGACTTACCTTAAATTAAATACGGAACTTTTGTCAAGTAACCCACGTAGTTTTCTAAAGTCAGCCAGTAAAACGCTCAGATGTGAAAACGTTGTTTTAACCGAAGACGAATGCAGAAAATCGTTTCGAGCTATTTGTGTTGTGACAAGCTAGCTACGTGACGGAAGCGCCCTTCTTCTTCTTCTTCTTCTTCTTCTTCTTCTTCGTTGTTTTGTTCACCGCCACCTGCTGGCGTGGAGGGCACACTGGGAATTAAATAGATATTTATTTAAATTCAATTGAATGGGTAAAATAAAATAAATCAATATTGAATTAAATTAACTATAGTACAATAGAGTAAAATATCGTCAGTAACACACTTAATATTTGTATTAAAATATTTTTTAATATACGTCAATATATATATATATATATATATATATATATATATATATATATATATATACTTATATACACGTATATATAATACATATATAGAATGTATATATATTTTAAATATATGTATATATATATATATATATACACAGTATAATACAAAATATATATACACAAATATATCTAAAATATGTATATAAAATATATATATATATATATACATACAAACTATTTGTATGTACGTGAATGTATACAAGTTACAACGTTATTCAATTGTCATTGTACATCAGGGTTGCACAATGAAATGCAGATTGTAGTCCCATTTTGCTACACAAGAAAAACACTCCAGGTGGATGGTGGAGGATGAGTGGAGGAGTCTCTTTTGATGTCTGGTGGTACGGCAGCTGATCTCTGCAGGGTGAACAGGTTGTGGCTGTGGTGAGATTAGTCTTTTAATATCCGTTGAGCTCTTTGCAGGCACCTCTTTTCACCAATATCACTGATGCTCAGTAGACGGGTACCAATGATGTTCTGGATGCTTTTAATCACCGGCTGTAGAGCCCTCCTGTCCTCCTGTCTGTAACGGTGAGCACGGTTTGTAACGTTTCCAGTCAACATTCTTTCTTTTGCTCTTCTGTAAAAGTCAACAAGATATTTAAAATACACATATATACAAGATTCAATCTTAATTTTCATCTTAATTCTCATAAATTGTCATCTTTCTCTCAGAATATGCCAATTTATGAATATAAATAGATGAAGTAGCACACAGGGTGTGTGGATTCTCATGCTGTCAGGTGTAACCAGCAGGTGGTGCTGTAGGACTATTCTTCAGACCAAAGGTTGTAAAGAAGGTTTAGCTCCTGTCAATCATCAGGGTGCTCTGTGTGTAATAAGAGTACTGTACTGGAGTAACACGAAACCATACACTGTGTGATAGAACCTGTGTTTAATGAGGAAATGTATTCTCTTCTATCTAGTAAATAGAAAGACGCTGACAATGACTCAAGTAAAAGTAGCAACACCACAATACAAGTACAAGTAGCGTCTTCAAAACCGTGAGTAAAAACAACAATGTCTCTACGATGTCGTGAGTAGAAGTAGAAAGTAGCAGAACATGTAAATAATCAAGTAAAGTACAAGTACATGGAACTGAATTTGTACTTAACAGTGCTTGAGTAAATGTACTTAATTACAATCAACCACTGGAAGGATATAATACACTATATAATATCCTGTATATATAACATGTACTCTAAGTATACCGGGGTCACTGACTATGATGTACTTTAGAAATACTCACTAAAATAACAATAAACACAATAAAAGCAAATGTAGAAAAAGGAATAAAACAAAAGTACAACTGAGGAAGCAACACAATCATAAAAGTGGACGTGAACATTTTACTGTATTCAATTCTTAGCTTTGTGTTTTTCTTTCTCCTAAACTAAACTAAAGTGCACAGTAGTACTAGTAGTAGTACTAGTAGTAGTGGAGGTAGTAGTGGAGGTATTACTACAGCAGGCGGAGCCACAGGCTGCATGTTAAACACCGAGTTCTTCTTTGTAGAAATAAAGATCAGGAAATACATCGATGATGTTATGATGATTGAAATCACTTCCATTCAAAGTGTTTCTATTGTTAAAATATATAATCTTGCTTATTTTATGTTTATATATTTGTCAAAGTAGTAAACAAGCAACTCCTTTTGATTTAAAATAGATTTCACAGCTCCGTCAGCTTTCAATTGAACTCACATGAATTTAAAGAAATGTACTTTATTTAAACACATCTGCTGCTTGAGTACGAGGTCATTTTACTGAAGCATCGCGTACAAATCAAGAGGAATACTTTCACTTAATAACATTTAAATAAATCAATGAAATATTTCCCCGACATCAAAATGACAGAAGCAGAATGAAGCGTGTGAAGATATCACAGCTGATCACTGAGGAATCACGTCTTTATTAAATATAGTAGAACAATAACTGAGGAACTGTAGTTTAAAGATACAAAATATGAAGCAAATATTTACATCAGTAGAGAAATAAATATTACAATATCAAACATCAAAACGTTTCAAAGAAATCAGCCGATAAAGAATCATAATCAGAATTAAATGTAAAACATTTTTTAATTAAGATTGACTTCCTGATTTCACACCAATCCTCCCCCCTCCTGCTCCACGGTGTCCCCAAAAATATCATGTAAAAATATGAAGATTATTTCTGTTCTCATTGATTCATAAGAACATTTTCTGAACGCTTCATTTCTCCGTCACTCACACACACGAGTTAAGCACTTTACATTCATCCTCCCGTAGAACGAGTCACACGTGATATGAATCGTGTTTAACGTCGTTCTTCTTCATGTTGTAACTCCAAACATGTTCCACAGAACAACTTGAGTTCATTGAAGCAGCTCGTCACGTTAAACACATAAAAACATAGTTCAACATTGTGACGCACAGATAAATGTCTCAACAGACCGGTAACCGTAGAATGTCTCCGGTCTGGCCACAGGAATTACATCTGATGAAAGAAGTTGTTTCCTTTATTGTGAATAAGGTTTCACCTGTGAGGTGAATCCAACATTAGAGCCACTGTGTTCAAATTAATTAACAAATGATAGGAAATGTATTATGCTAATTACAAATGCTGTTCTTAAAAACAAGACAATTAAAACAAATATTAAATTCCGAAAATACACCAAAAAAAATCAATGAAAGCATAATTCTGTCTGATGTAAACTTCTTTCCTCTAAAGCAGTTCATGATACATCTGAACGTCTGTTATTGTGTTTAAAGTTGTGTCTCTATATTTGTGTATTTGTGGGTTTAAGAACATGTCGTTCATCTGTAATCAGCTGGTTAATTGTCATCATGTGGAGGAGCTGATGACACACACTCACCTGTATTTAAACACCTGTGTGTCTGCCGATAAATAATGAACTCCACTGATTCTGGATCTGTCTGTTTCACGACAGGACGGCCTCAGTGCGTTTCATGATTTCACAGTGAAAAGAAGTAGAACGTGTAGTGTATTAATAATGTATAATTCATAGTTTTGTATGTAAATACTCAGTTGCTCAGAGACTCTGCAGGGATCTGGTCCAGGTCTTCGGCTTTAAACCAGTTTTTAACACCTGATACTGAAGTATGACCAACATTTAACTGATGACCAGCTAACAAGCTTAGCTTCGTTAGCTCCGTTAGCTTCGTTAGCTTCGTTAGTATCACCTGACACAACAATGTTCTCCCCTTCAACGGTTTATCTTCATAAAATCAAGATATTTTGTAGAACTCGAATCATTTAACGTAACCTTAGTTCTGTTGTTTTATTTTGTAAAATCCAACTGTAACGTTACTTTATAAATGACTAATATGATCAATCGATTATCAAAATGATAGTCAATTAATTGACTGTCATTCGACTAATCGGTTAATTCTCTCAGCTCTAAAGGACATGCACTTATGCATATTATATAAGCCCCATAATGATTACAAATCTAGGCCCATTATTTAATAAAGATCTATAAAATGTAAACATGTAGTTCCTTTGCAGTGAACTGTGCTTGTAGCCCAAACTGCTGAACAGAATGTGACGAATGATTGCAGAACAAAAGATGTATGATCTAATAGATTTATTTTGTAGAGACAATAGCAGCACATGAGTAACAGTAAAAGAAAGTAGAAACAGCGCGAACACATTGTAACAACCGGCAGAACAACAGAGATCAAACGTTCTAAACATATTGTTTGTGGGTCTTTTCCATCCACAGCAGATGTGGTTTACAACTCTGTGTCCAGATGTGGCAGCGAAGAAATGCAGAGTTTAGTTCGCTGTCCGCTGCACTTTCTTACAATATCAGTCGGCATAACTCCACCGTCCAACTGGTGTGAGGTCTGGCTCTGAGGTGGAGGTGGGGGGGTCGGGGGGTCGGGGGGGGTTCCTGTAGTTTGACACCTGCTGCAGAGGAAAGGAATGAGTTCTGGTTTGAACAGACACGATTGGTTTCTTGTCGTCACATCATGTGTGATGAACCCTTCCATCAGATAAAGCAACCAAATCAAAAGTTAGAATTGTGTGATTAATCAAAAGCCTTTAAATTCTGCGCCATGATTGACTGAGTGACTCCGCTGCATCTCAGAGATGTTCTTCTTCTTTACTCCAGGTTCTGAAAGCAGTACTTGTACCTGTATTGTGTTTTTATACTGCGGTGTTGCTGTTGAGTCACTGAGTCGTAGCGGAGCCTCGATCTCCTTTATTTAATATTGTAAATATTTTATATATAACACTTGTGGGCAAATGTTATATAGACTCCATTATTTTCCAATTTTTGTAAAATAAAATATTAAATAGATAAAAACAACAACTTTTCAAATGATTTCTGTCATAACTGTGTTCTTCTGCATGAAAGAGATGTTTGAGTTCTCTCTACTTCTAGCCAGGACTGTTTACGTAGATGGACTTTTATACACTGAGGCCACAGAGAGTCACATTCAATACACTAAATAATGATAGTATATCGTTGAAATATTGAATATTTATGAACAAAGTAGATACTGTTAAAGAAACCTGTTCATCTCGAATGCTCTGCTGGTCATCTGGGCTCAGAAGGTTCTGCTCCCCGGTCTGACCTGGACCCCTTCCCCCCGTCTCGCCCCTCTGCCGTGCCCTCCACTGAGTCAGACAATAAACATCCAGCAACAGCTGAACTATAATACAGGTTACTCTAACTTCCTTTCTTATGACTAAAGCACAGATCTGGGCTTAAACCACCGGCTCATCTCACCGTCTATTGACAGACTATCAGGTCTGTCGTACCTCTGAGGTTGGTAACGAGCTCCAAAATACCAACAAAAAGAAGAAATAATTCAGCAGCAGTCTGGTTGACAAGCAACACCACCGAGATGTCCAACTACAATAAAGACATCTGCTATTATAATGTGCTAAATTAATTATTAAAAAATGACACACAACCAAATGTAACCAAATGGAATATAGGAAGTACATGAATTCAATTTCCAACGCAAAACCTCCCGCCTCTCTCTGCTGCCTCGTATCGCTCAAATGATTTCTGGCATTATATCATTTAGATTTGGATGTGATAATTGTGCTGTAACTTAGTATTCACATTAATTACATTAGAGGTTGCTAAATTTGAAATTCAGTGCATATCTACATGTCAACGGCTGAGCCAGCAGCTAACAGTGCTAAAGGCGCTAACAGTGCTAACTACGTTAACAGTGCTGACAGAGCCAACGGTGTTAACCTGAGGGGGAACTGGAGGATGGGCTCTACCAGGCGGCAACCTGCGGTTCTGCAGAGTGAAGCCGATGAGGAAGTGTCTTAAAGCTGCATTCTCTCTAGTGTCCACCAGGGGGCGACTCCTCTGTTTCTATAGAAGTCTATGAGAAAATGACTCTACTTCTCTCTTGATTTATTACCTCAGTAAACATTGTAAACATGAGTTTATGGTCTCAATCTCTAGTTTCAAGTCTTCTTCAATACAGCATGATGTTCATTTAGTAAGTTATGGTCCATTTAGAGTCAAACAGACCATAAAGCAGGGGATGCTTTAGGGGCGGGGCTTACTGTGATTGACAGGTCTCTACCAGAGACGTACACGGCGTCTCTACGTCACTCCTCCTCAGTCCAGATATGGTCACTTCTGTGCATGGGTTGCAAAAAAAACAACATGGCGACGGCTGTAATCCAAGATGTCAACGGCGAACTCGAGGCTTCAAAACATCCACAACCCAATGGGTGACCTTATGATGACTACGTCCACTTCTTATAAACAGTCTATGGGCGCCACGCTTTGGGACGACGTTGTTATCAGCTGTAACCTCCGTATGAGAGCAGCGGCCTTGAGCTAACCAGTGGGGCACGCTCACGTGCACTAACATGCAAGTGAACCTTTAACTTTCCCTGTTGTCTCTCACTGTTGAGTTGGACATCACCAGACAAACAGACGTTTATTTGCAGCGACAACGGCTGTCAACCTTGACCTTCCTCGTCAAAAATGCATACGTCTTGCATTGGAAAGTTTTTCACTTACATTCAATTGGGTTAGATTTGGTTGAGTGTCTTTTTTTTGTGCAGCGCGTTGTAACGTTGGATGTCCTTAGAGTAGTTTGACTCTAATCTAGCGGTGTTGTCAGCCAGACATTAGCCGACTTATTTCTTCTTCTGTGGTACAGCGGAGCTCATTACCAACAAAGATCGCTGCGACTAACCTGACGCTGTTCTTCTGTCAACAAACGGTGAAATGAGAAGTTGGTTGGAGCCAAGATTTGTGTTTTATTTCTAAGAAAGGAAATAACAAACATCAAACGGAACCGACGGAAAAAAACAACTTTGAATCGACAAAATCAGCCCCGAGAGTGGAAACACATTGAAGAGACGAGTGGACGGAGGGACGGACTGATACGTCTGATACGTCTGAAACGGATTCACACACACTCGTCCGTCAAGTGATTCAAAGTTGTTTCTGTCTTTAATCAGCTGATGGGTGTCCAACACGTTGTCCTGAGGGGATAATTAAGAAGCTGCTGCTGGTTGAGTTACTGTATCATCACGTCTCACGGCATTCATTCATACTGAGTCACGTGTTTTCTTCACCTGCTTTCTTCTGCTGGTTTTAAAGATCTGACTTTTGGATTTTGTCCAAACTTCTCCGACAGGACTGCCTTTGTATTTTCAATACTTTAAAACTCTTTAATAATAATATTAATAATAACAAGCGGATGTGTCCTCAGTGTCTCTCTGCTGTCTATCACACTCAGAGTCAGAGATGATAAATGGATGTTTTCTGCATTATGTATGGGTGTTTTGTTGGGACGATGTTCATCCGAGCACTTAAGTCTTTCCAAACCTGATGAGCTCCTCCTTCAGGTTTCTGCCCCATTTCCCCTCCACTCCTCCTTTTCTTCTGGATATACATCTGCAGCAGCATAAATGTTTAAATCCAGTGTTTTGTCTGAAGCGGCAGTTTGTTTTGTCATTAAAATATAGAAGAGAATGCTCACGTTGTTCATGTCCCCTTTTCTGAAAGACAAATCTGCTAAGTGAAATTAAAGTAAAATATTAATCGGGTGAGTTAATTTATATTTATGTAACACTTTGCAGACAATAAATCAAGTTAAAGTGAGTGAGAGAAAACAATCACAGAGAGCTGCAGGAACGAGTCCTAAAACACAGAAACGAGCCTTTTTTACACTTCCTGTTTCCTCGTCTTAAAGTCGATGTGTTTTGGTTAGATGTCTGAAATAAGGTCCGCGGTTAGCACAAGAGATTTCAACGTTTTTGTTCTACGATATGAAATAAATACCCTTCTGGTGAATTAGAAGAATCAGACATGGAGGTCTGAATTATTGTCGCCATAAGACTTATTCAGGATTACAAGATCGGATAATATGTATTTGTTACTTCATCGGTTTTGTTTGAGGGCGAATATTTGCACCACGCTCATTTAAGTTCCTGAACTCACCACGACTGTCAGGTTGGACATTATTGGGCTGAAAGTGTGGAGTCTGATTTCCTTGATTTCTCATTATTTAATCAGCGTTATTGTCTCTCAAGTGTTTGTCAGGAAACAGAAACACCTTCATTACGTTGCATCTCTTCATCAGAAACATCACGGCTTTCTAACCAGCTGACACACTGAGACCCTCCGTCAGCCGCCTGTGACCTCCTGCGGGGCCGCGGGGCCTCAGGTTGGGCCCCTGTGCCGGTTTATCTGCAGCCTGATGGCTCCCAGCGGGAGAATTCAACATAATAGTTCTTCTGAATGTAGCACTGTGATTTAAATTGCTAATTATGATGGTGATGGCACAAATAAATAAAACATGACCTTAGCGTGTTTTTATCTCTCACTGTAAAAACTTTGGACGACAGTAAATCTTCTCCGGTCGTCTGACAGCGATGACTCGCCTGTTGTCGGGTAGATGCTGCTGCCGTTTTATCGGCCGCTCTGTAAATGTCACACTGGAAACGATGTGGCAGCGTGTTTAATATACTTTATTTCAGTTATGATTTGATCAGTTAGTGGTTCATGTTTGTGCTTCTTGTTCTGGCTGACCAAGAAAAAGATGGAAAACTTTCTGCGTCTTTGAATCTTAAATGTGCTCACGTAAGATCTGGCCAGACTTTTACTTTAAAACAGTAAAAAAGAACAAGCAGTGTCAACAGGAAGTGAAGAGGTTGCAGCACTCTGGGGATTTTAAGAACAAAGACCAAACTGAGCACACACCGTGGACGTATAGAAGGATTCAAGGGTCATTTATTGTCATTATGCAACACAGGGGTTGCATAATGACAATAAATTATCCTCCTGGCAGATAATATGACCGACATCTTAATATTACAAAGTCAACATCAGGGAAGCTTTGTGCATTGATGTAAACAGAGAATCCATCCTCTCTCAAGCTAGAACTTTGACTGTGGATTGGACACATCGTCGGATGATTCGTGTCTCTATCATTGGCTATCATGGTGCCACTCAGAAAGTGCTGACGTTATCATTGAGATATTAACTCCTAAATATCAAATGGAAATTATCGAGGCGGCACCGAGGAGGCTGCAAACAGTTTGTGAGTTTTAAGATAATCTGAGCAGAACATCGGTACCAACCGAGGTCCCGGACCGTATTTTCCCTCCGATTGTCGTGAGGAGTGAATCAGGTAAAAACTCCCGTAGACCCGGCTTTAGTCTGCGCAAACTGAAAGCAGACACTTGATCTCGTCTTGACTCCATCCACGAGTGTCTTGAACGTCCATTTTGACAAAGCTGTTTTCTTGCTATTAGCGTAGCTCGCTAACTGGCTAACTGGCTAACTGGCTGCTTCCTTTCTGGTTTGGAGCAGCTATGCACGATTACATATTTACATCCAGTTGGTTATTGTATGTGGATTGAAAAATACATCGCACAACACAATGAGTTCAATGTGGCCACAATGCTTCCCTGACCTCCTCTGAGAGAGCAAATGATGTCTGACGTACACACACATAAACTAAAATAACAGAAGACAACCTGGCCACACAACCACCGACCTTATGCACAAGCAGAGCATCCACAGTACGGATGTCATAGTAGTTATAGTTCATTCCCTGTTTTTGCATTGGAACTCAAGATGCACATGAGCAACAAATGAGAGCTTTACATCTCATTCATTGTCATGGTATCTCTTCTACAAAGCTCACAGAAGCTTTTTTTAAAGCGTTTTGTGTTTCCTCCTGATCACCTTCACAGATTCATGTTTGAGGGTTTGTCTCTCTAATCTTCGTCAAACAAAGTCGATTATCGGAGGAGAGGCGTCGGTCACTGTAAAGTCAACGTCTTCATCACAGACACAAAGAAACATGTTAAGCTGCCGTGAAAAGAGCTCAGCATCATCCTGTTTGCAGCGTGACACGCAGCGGGACGACACCACCACCACCTCCTCCTCCTCCTCCTCCTCCTCCTCCTCCTCCACCTCCACGTCCCGCCGGACCGCAGACGGCAAAGATACCGAAGTTTAATTACAGGAAGCCTCAGAGGGACAAACCAACACCGACCTGATTATAAACTTATTCATGTCTTCAAAAGAAAGTGTCTTCATAATGTCATCAGACTGAAGAGTTATTATCGTAAACATTACAATGATGCCTGATACGTACCTGCTCTGGTATGAACTGTACATGATGTTCACACAGTTAGGGTTCTATGTTGATTCTTTTCTGACTTAAATGAAATCTAAATAAAACACAATAAAAAGTGAGATAAATTTAAATAAATTGACTGAGAGGTTTGAGAGCCTTTCTTTGTAGGTTTTTATTGTCATCAGTACTTCAGTCATCAGCTGCAGGTCTCTGTGTTTCCACCTGTCATGTAATGACATCATGGTGATTTGACAGCCTCTAATATAAGAAAAGAAAATGTTTTCTTAAAATTAAACTCCGTGATGAATCATTCACCTCTCTCTCTTGTTTTGTTCTTTCCTCAAGTGACACGACAGCTGACTCAGATGTTTTCCTCGGTTGGTTTCCGTCTGAAGGACTCAAAGCTCCACACGGAGGTTAATGAGCAGGTATTTATCGAGTTGAAATGTCTTGAAAGTTTGGTTAAAAACTGACTTAAAACACTCGTAAACCTGAAACATTTAAGAAAATAATATAAAAATGTTCTTGCATGAAAGAAGACATTTTAGAGCTAGAAGATTTTCAAAGGCAATTTTGGGGAAAATTGGGAAGCTATTGATTTCCCAAGAAAATCAGTAAATAACATATTATTACCAACTGTTTAAAGTGCTGGACTATCAGATAAATACATGATTCTGTCAAACAAACAAACTCCTTTGTGGTTTTCAGATCCAACCGGAAGGAAGAAGCCTCGTGTGAGGTGGGCTGAGGATGAACTCCTTTCTCTCTGTCAAACTTTTTTTCTTTTTTGGTCAAACTTCCCTAAATATTCCTGAAACAAAGAAAAGAAAAGAGATAAATCAGTAACGAGAGCGAGTTTCCTCCATGCAGGATCCATGTGGCGCTGTGATGTAATATTGATGACCCTCCTCGTCTCCTGACGACCTCCGTTTGGTCGTCTCATGTTTTATCAAATATTCATCGAGCTCTGCGTCCCCTCAGATCCCATAATGCATCTGTAATGTCCTGTCAGGTGAGGCATGATGGGAGAGGTGATGATGGAGTGAAGCTCCTGGAGGGACGGAGGAGGATAATTTCTGATCACAGCCTTTTCTGCCTTTTTCTTCTCTTCCTCTAAAGTTGTGGAAGTTCATCTGAAACTGACAGGAACCCGAGGTGGAACCCTGAGGAACACCGAGTTCCTCTTCTCCCTCTGTTCTATTCCTATTCATTTTTCCTGGGTTTTCTCTCATGCTCTCTTACGTGAGACTGTTCCTGTTGTATTGTTTCCCACCAACCTAATGCTGGCCCCATGATAGAGGGCAGGATCCGGGTCCGATTAGCTCATCCCGACTACCGTGGGATCGCAGTACGACAGTGAAACACAAGAATCTCTTCCGAAACCTTGGTTGACTTTTTTTTTTTGCTTGTACAATATCCGAGTGAAATATGTCGTTGGTAGATGTAAGTTCGTCAGATTTGATCGTCTGCTTTTTGAATTCTGCTTTATTTGTGAACAAGTTTGATTCAAAGACGAGGTTAAAACTGCTCAATCGCCAAAAACTAAAATAATGAAGTCGTTTCAGTAACAAGTGACCGAATAAAGAGTAATATTGAACTCTTTACCTCACTGCATGAAAACTTTAGTTACATTCCATATTAACACTGAACATGACTTTCTAAATCAATATATCACGGGTTAAACTACTAGATAGTTTCAAAACTAAAGTTTTTTCACTGTAACATCAGAATACATTCATTATTACAATCCTGAAGCCAAACTGTGGAGAAAGGTATATGAGCATGAACATCTGTTCAACCCTTCAAGACACAGCAGAAGGAATCCATCTGCTGTTTGTTAGACTTTAATAACTTTTAGCATCTTATTGAATATAACAGATTGTGCAGCGTCGAGGTCTGACCTCTTTATCGTCTCTTTGTCCTGATGTTCATCTCTTCCATCATTCAGTCTCTCACTGGTCCAACTTTCTTCTCTTCTTCTCTAACTCTTCTCTCTCTCTCCTGCTGCATCATCCCTTCTCTCTGTCTGCTCTCTCTGCCTCCTACTGTTTTCTTATTTATCACCATCACTAATATCTCTCACCTCTCTCCTCCTCACCCCCCTGAGTCTCACCTCACTCCTTCACCTGCTCCTCTCTTCTTTCACCTCCTTGTTCCCTCACCATGTCTCCCCCATCCGTTCCTCCCCTCTCTCCCCTCATTAACACTGAGCCCTGATGGATGTCGGGGCGAGGCCCGGCTCACCCTCAACATCACACTCGCCCCTGATGCTCTGCGCAGCAAACCCCTCACCTCTCGGCAGGGGTGGCAGTCGAAGTGGCCGTTTGGTTCCTATCGGGGCCGCCCGCCATCTGCCACCACCATCACCCCCCCCAGCAGCAGCCCGCCACAACTGCCGCCGCCGCCGGAGCCCCGTGACTCCCGACGCAGCTGGGACACCGAGGTGATGATGGGAAGGAAGACCTGCTGCTGTTGCATTCAGGACCCACAGGGAAGATCGTACATATGGATTTACTACAAGGAAATATGAGATAGACCAGGTCGGCCATTGTTAGCCATTGTTAGCAATACCAGTTGATAACAACGAATTACACATACAAACACTGCAGCAACATGTCCACTGATAACAGTTGGACGGTACTATGAGTACGACTGATTTAATGAGATACAAATAAGACAGAAGTGCAGATAAACAGTAAATGACCACAGTTTTACTGGTGATTGGTGGAGCAGCCATCTTGGAATTTGATGTCAGGGTTGGTGAGGTTTGTCCGTCATATGTTCATTGTCTTTAATGTGTTGTATGTTCAGTCCGTCATATGTTCAGAGTGTTTAATGTGTTGTATGTTCATTATGTCATATGTTCATTGTCTTTAATGTGTTGTATGTTCAGTCCGTCATATGTTCAGAGTGTTTAATGTGTTGTATGTTCATTATGTCATATGTTCATTGTCTTTAATGTGTTGTATGTTCAGTCTGTCATATGTTCAGTGTTTAATGTGTTGTATGTTCATTATGTCATATGTTCATTGTCTTTAATGTGTTGTATGTTCAGTATGTCATATGTTCAGAGTGTTTAATGTGTTGTATGTTCAGTCTGTCATATGTTCATTGTCTCTAATGTGTTGTATGTTCAGTCTGTCATATGTTCATTGTCTTTAATGTGTTGTATGTTCAGTCCGTCATATGTTCAGAGTGTTTAATGTGTTGTATGTTCAGTCTGTCATATGTTCATTGTCTTTAATGTGTTGTATGTTCATTATGTCATATGTTCATTGTCTTTAATGTGTTGTATGTTCAGTCCGTCATATGTTCAGAGTGTTTAATGTGTTGTATGTTCAGTCTGTCATATGTTCAGAGTGTTTAATGTGTTGTATGTTCAGTCTGTCATATGTTCATTGTCTTTAATGTGTTGTATGTTCATTATGTCATATGTTCATTGTCTTTAATGTGTTGTATGTTCAGTCTGTCATATGTTCAGTGTTTAATGTGTTGTATGTTCATTATGTCATATGTTCATTGTCTTTAATGTGTTGTATGTTCAGTATGTCATATGTTCAGAGTGTTTAATGTGTTGTATGTTCAGTCTGTCATATGTTCATTGTCTCTAATGTGTTGTATGTTCAGTCTGTCATATGTTCAGAGTGTTTAATGTGTTGTATGTTCAGTCTGTCATATGTTCATTGTCTCTAATGTGTTGTATGTTCAGTCTGTCATATGTTCAGAGTGTTTAATGTGTTGTATGTTCAGTCTGTCATATGTTCAGAGTGTTTAGTGTGTTGTATGTTCAGTCTGTCATATGTTCAGAGTGTTTAATGTGTTGTATGTTCAGTCTGTCATATGTTCAGAGTGTTTAGTGTGTTGTATGTTCAGTCTGTCATATGTTCATTGTCTTTATTGTGTTGTATGTTCAGTCTGTCATATGTTCAGAGTGTTTAATGTGTTGTATGTTCAGTATGTCATATGTTCAGAGTTTTTAATGTGTTGTATGTTCAGTCTGTCATATGTTCAGAGTGTTTAATGTGTTGTATGTTCAGTCTGTCATATGTTCATTGTCTCTAATGTGTTGTATGTTCAGTATGTCATATGTTCAGAGTGTTTAATGTGTTGTATGTTCAGTCTGTCATGTGTTCATTGTCTTTAATGTGTTGTATGTTCATTATGTCATATGTTCATTGTCTTTAAAGTGATTCCAGGCTCTGGTTTCGTCTCCACCTTCCTGATCTCAGTGTTTGAGTCTCAACAGCAGCTCATCGTGCTGCTGTTGATGATACTGATGGTGATGATGATGATGCAGATGACCACACAGTCATTATCATTCACTACACTCCCACAATCCTCTGCTCCAACTCCAATTACCGTGTGATTGTATGCTTGGCATGGAAAACATAATTAACAACCTGCGTCTCTGCCAAACTAAGCAGCCAACACGCTGTTTGTGTAGAACGTCGATCTGAACGCAGGAAAGCAAACACAACAACGGCAACAACAACAACGACACAAACAGCTCGCTGTCTTTTCGGGGTTCAGAGGCAGAGCGGCGGCTCCACGCTCCCGCGAGGCCGCCGCTATTCGCCGTAATGGCGGCGGCGGCTCGGCACTCTTCTCTCTGATGGACTGCAGGCTGCTAAGGGAGGACACTTTGTGGTGTGGACAAGAGGAATTATGGGAGAGCACGCCAAGAGAGGCCCACGGGGACGCATGGATGTGTGTGTTATCAGGTCTGTTTTAAAACACACACTGAAAAATATCTGTGTATCAGAAACACAAATGTGCTTGTTAAAGGCTGTTAGAGTGTAGACACACATCACACACACGCTCACATGTGTGTGTGTGTGTGTGTGTGTGTGTGTGTGTGTGTGTGTGTGAGTGGTCCAGCCTGATATCCTGAACTGAGTCTTAAAGTCCAAACTAATTAACTTGAATAGTTAAATAGAGTTTGCCGTTGTTATAACAACCTACCAACTTATCATGTCTCTTTAGAGATACGTTGGGATGAGAAGAATTACTTTTACGAGATTTTATTATAACCTGACAGATTTGGTATTGAGTCATAAGATAAATGTGTCAATATAACGTGAAAATATATAAAAAACAAGAAAACAAATGACTATTTTGTTATCATTGTCGCAGCAATTAGTTACCAAAATGAGCCCATTTTATTCCACGTATCCTGATACTGTTGGTATCATATCCTAAGAAAAGTTACTCTTATTTCGTGCATTTTCCTTCAAAAGGAATAGATCGTGAGATACTGAGTTAGGCTTCACATGGGGAACAAACAGCAGTCTCCTGGTTGACCCATCCACCCGCCCCCCCCCCCCCCCCCCCCCCCCCCCCCCGTCCTGCGTGTGCTTTTGCAGACTTTAAACTTCCTCGTTAATGATTACGTGGATAACAAAGTAAATCATTTCATGGAATACCTACGAATTATGGCACATTATTTTCAGTAGGTATGGCTACGAAAGCTGTGTGAGACCAGCCAGTTTCATTTCATATTTGCAGTTTTTATGATTGCACCACCTGTGAACTGTTTGGACAAATATAGTCACATATTTATTGTGGTTGAGTATCTCATGCTTGTACTTATATACCTATATACTTAGTAGATTAAAATACACAACGGGATACCGTTCATCATCTGCATGCACACAAACACAAACATGCAGACGTGTTAGTACAAACAGACGAAGCTCTCAAAAACACACTCAGTAAAACTGAGAAGCAAATGTGTTCAAACAGGAAAAAACTGCTGTTGTGCAGAAACACATGTACATACCACACTATTGTGTGTGTGTGCATGAATCCATCATATCTCAACAGCAGAACAACGAGGAAAACAATGTACAACTGTGTGTGTGTGTGTGTGTGTGTATATATATAATTGTGTGTGTGTATCTTGTAGATTCAGCAGAAAGAGGCTGCAGCTTCTTCTTCTCTTTTTTATTTATCGGGTGGCAGCGAGTCGCTGCTGCTTATTTACAGCAGATTGTTTCTCCAGATGTTTTACAGGGAGAGAAATCCCTAAACACACACACACTCCTCTCTTTGTCCAGATGGAAGTCATTCTTTATAAGACTCCATAATCCCTCTCTCTCTCTCTGTGCGAGAGGAAACAGAGGGAAGGTGGAAGTGAAGCGTCTCCTCCTCTTCGTGTCACTGATGTTCTCCAGTTGTGTCGACATGTTTTCAGTAAAACTCTCTTGACGCTTCAAAATGTTTCAACTGAAGGTTTGAAAGAAGGAAATTTATGGATTTGAAACATTTGAGTGGATTGAATTCGAGTCGGCCTCCTGACTTACTGGGTAAAGGAACAGTCAAATCTGAGGTACTCGTACGAATCTGAGGTACTTTTTTACTATTTTACTTGAGTATTTCCATTTTATTTTTCCTCCACTAATATCTCAGAAGTAAATATCACTAATACTGTACTAACTACATTTGTCTGATTGCTGTGATTAATCCAGATGTGTTTACTTTGAATCATAGACTATAAGTGGACGTAGTCGTGGTGATGGTTTCTGGACTGATGGTTTGAACCCTAGAGTTCCGCGTTTTAGCCGACGCCATCTTGGATTACGGCCGTCGCTATCTTGGCTTTTTTGTAACCAATGAACAGGAAGTGAGACCTGTCAATCACTGTGTAGCCCCGCCCTAAAGCATACCCTGCTTTATGATCAGGTTTGGTCAAACAAATAAAAGACTTTCACCCAGGAGACCACTGTTCATGTCCCGTCTAAAACCAAGAGTCAGGGAGCCCCCCCCAACAAAACTAACGTCTCTGACTCTGCAGACTGTTGAGAGAAGACTATTAGTTTAGAGTAGCCTGTACACTTTTAATTAGTTAGTTACTTATACTATTTGTTCATGCTAAACGCTTATGCTAATCAGTAGCATACACACATCCATAATCACAACAATAGTCACCATGCTAGCGATAAGTGCTAGTGATTAGCCTTAGCTAATTGAAAGGGTAAAAGACATCATGAACGGTTTTATTATAATATATAATATGTGATTAGGTGTGTCTTTGCAGAATTTACATTGACAGAGACAGATGTTATTATCAGACGCTCAGAGGGAACATTTCACTGCACAATCAATGCCTTTACTTTAAGTACTTTAACTATATTTATCTGATAATACTAACATACTTTTACTTTAGTGAGGTTTTTATTAGACTTTAAGTACTTTCACTGTGTGTATTAGTACTTTTACTGCAGTAAATTATCTGAAAACTTCTGCCACCACTGGAAGGTACAAACTGTTTTTAACTCAAATATGTCAGTATTATTTTTGTTCATGAGACTATCGGGTTTATTTCAGATAAGCAGTTAACCTGAAACAAACTGTGTGAGAATCTTAGCTTTTATTTTAAGGTGTTCTGAGCTGTTTGTCTTCTTCACTGTTTTAGCTGCTAAACTGAACTATAAACTAACACATGCTAACAGGTTTAGCTGCTGTGTTAGCTTTAACTTTCTCTGCTTATTATACTGACAATACTATTGTGGAATATTTCAAAACGTTGCCAAACGTATTCGGACTTTCTCACTAAATATATTCACAATGTTTCTGACGGCTTTGTTTTAAACAGGTCCTCTGTTCTTAGACAAGTCATAACTTTGATACCCAATTTGTGTAAAGAGGAGAAAAATGAAAGAGGAGCAAAACTTCAACGTGCATAACAAAGAGATTTCATAATATTCCCACAGCTTTTATTGGAAAAACATCCACCTCTGTGAAGTCCAAGTTTCCTGTGAGATTTCCCCAAAAACAAGAGCTGATTTTTAAACTGAACTACAATAAGAAGGCTTTGTTCTGAGCCTTTGTATCGCTGCTCCTCTCAGTCAGTGTGGGCGAGAGGGAGAAAAATAACAACACCCTCCCAAAAAAAAAAAAAAAAAGGAAATGGCAGATTGATGAAAAGCCAAACTAGTCCCAGGATGACACGTTCTTCTTCTCTCCACAATATTAAAAACTCCCACACGTTTCAGGAGGAGGGCAGAATTAGCCTTGCCGGGACACACTGTAAGCTGTCGTAATGACTCATTTGTTTCATCCTGATAGATGGCTCTCCGGATGGAAGAGGACCTTGTTTTAAAAAAAAAAAGAAAAAAGAAAGCGATGAAAAGGCGGCGGGCGAAGGACGACGCGCCGAATCACGGAGAAGGTCTTCGGCGCGCCGCTTCAAAGACCGACTCAGACCGCCGGGGGTCGCTCTGAGGGGCGAAGAGGACAAGATAAAAATCCTCTAAACAACGAGCCAACACACACACACACACACACACACACACACACTCACTTTGAAGCTGCTGTTAAACAGCGTGCAGGAGGGCAGGTGGTGCTGATGAATATTCAGACGGAGGGTCGGCGCTCTGCTGCCAAACAAACCGCCTGTTTGCTTTCTGTCACCTTCCAAATTCTGATAGATTATTTTTTTCTTTCAGTGTGACTCAGATCAGATGTTTGATGTTTGTTTCCTTCGGTCTGGACCACACAGGGGCTCAGGTGATAATCAGGTGATCATCAAGTCAATTACCAGGTGATGTTCAGGTGAGAGCTCAAGAGAAACCAGGCGGCCAACCTCCGGTTCTGAGGAGTGAAGCCGATGAGGAAGTGTCTTTAAAGCTGCATTCTCTCTAGTATCCACCAGGGGGCGACTCCTCTGGTTCTATAGAAGTCTATGAGAAAATGACTCTACTTCTCTCTTGATTTATTACCTCAGTAAACATTGTAAACATGAGTTTATGGTCTCAATCTCTAGTTTCAAGTCTTCTTCAATACAGCATGATGTTCATTTAGTACATTATGGTCCATTTAGAGTCAAACAGACCATAAAGCAGGGGATGCTTTAGGGGCGGGGCTACACGGTGATTGACAGTCGTATACGGCGCCTCCACATCACTTCTCCGCATTCCAAATATGGTAACTAATAATGGTGGACGTTTGTGCCGAATTTGAATGAACAAGACGGACGGACAGACGACCCAGACACAGCATGTCGCCGATGTAGAGGCATGACAAAAGCAAAAACAGCCAACCTTACCTACCAAAATGAGTGAGAGGATATTTGATTATATACAAGTATACAGTATATATATATATATATATATATATATATATACTGTGGCCTCAATACTAACTTGTCTCCGCTTTGAGACTGTGAATCCGAGCTCCGTGAGCCTCATGGATAAAGACATTAGAATTAATGAAAAAGTAAACAGGCTGATTCCTGCCTCCCAGTAACGGACTCGTCCAGATGATTCTCCTCCTCAGGTTTCCATCTCTCCCAGGAGCTTCCTGATGGTCCTCAGAGATCCTCTCTCGACTTCCCACGCTCCTCATATGCTCTCTGGGCTGCTGCAGCTCGGAGAGACAAGCTGACACTGACACCACCTGTTGAGGTGAGCCGGTCTGAAGATCACTGCTGGTGTTTTTAAATAGCAAATTTAAATAGCTTTCTGTTTTGTATCTGCTTCAGCAATGAATCTGTTCTTAGATCAGAAACCAAACGGGAGAAATAACGTTTTGCATTGATTTGACAAATTATCGCCAAATGTCCGACTATGTGAAGGGAAACCTTACACAGCGTAGCAAATATTAATAAAGCGTTACATCATCATTGTACCATAGGCAGAGTTGTACTTCTAAAAAGGTGTAATACCACAGTTTAGAAATATTGTAATCTTGACTTAAAGGTGCAGTGTGTGGAGGATTTGGCGCCATCTAGTGGCAGGTTTTCAGATTGCAGCCAACTGAAACTTCTCTAGTAGGAGAACTACGGTGGGCGCCGGCAGCGGGAAAACGTGAATGTCCCTGTCTAGAGTCAGTGTTTGGTTTGTCCGTTCTGGGCTACCGTAGAAACATGGTGGCCAGCTCCGTGAAGAGGACCGGCTCCGCGTGTAGAAATAAACGGCTCATTCTAAGCTAACGGAAACACAATGACTCTTATTTTCATGCTTCAACACTAAAGAAAACATACTTAATAAAGGTTCTCTATACGACATTCAGAGCATTAATATAGCAGCAAACAAGTATTGTCTATAAGAGGAATGTTTAAAGTATACCAAAAGTAACAAAAGTAAAAACAGTAATATATACTATATATACTCTTATATTATACATATTGATGCATCAATGTGTTCATTACTTTAATGTATCAACTGTTAAAAGTCAAGCTCATTATAATTGATTTATATACTGCTGGGTAGTTTTGTTCATAATAATACATCAACATTTATTAGTTGATTATATGTTGAAGATATATATAAACAGTAAACAGCACAATATTTCCCTCTGAGTTGTGTTGGAACAGAAGCATAAAGTAGCAAAAAATGGAAATACCACAGTAAAGCGTGAGTAAATGTTCACTGTTACACTCATGGAGGAGGAAACATTACAGACGAGTCTTTAAAAAGACGGATTTACACCTTTTCAACATCTGACTTGAATGAGTCTGAAAGCTCCTCCAGAGAAGATTTAAACGATCAGGTTTCAGTCCGTCTGAGCTGCTTCTCTTCTGCAACATGTTCTTTTTATTTTCATATGAAAAACAGCTTCTTCTCTGCAGCCGCTCAGCTGTTAAATCAGATTGAGCCACAGACAGAGCTGTTAACACACACAGAAACACACACACAGCTGCTGGACGTTAGCGTCGGTGGTTTATGGCGGGACTGTTAACATGCAGCGTGTTGTGGAGGTGCAGGATAATTCAGACCGACTGGTTTACAGTGGAGGTGACAGCGTGTGGAGCATGTGGGCAGCAGATGACTCTGATCTGCAGCTTCATTACAGCAGAAACACAAAAGAACACAAACCCGCACATCGTGGTTTGAACCCCCGACGACTGGAATCACTAAATCAACATCGACCGCCGTACACGTCTGCTTTTGTTCTGTGAGACAAAGTGACACGTCTTGTTTCTTTAAAAGCTTCTCGGGGACAATAAAGTCCTGATGTCACTTCCTGCAGCTGAATGGAAACAGATCTGGTTTTATTAAGTGCAGAACTGTCAAACATCGAATTAAGAAAAGGGTTCAGCGTCTCCCCCGACGGTCGTATTTAGAAAAAGCTGCAGATGAAGTTTTACTGTTTTCACCTGTCAGACATTACACAAAGCTGACCTGCAGGCAATCGGGTTGATTTAACTCATCAATGATTAATAGATGAGAACAGTAATAATGACAACAATAATAACAATAATACAATAACTCTCCAGCTTACTTTTAATAGAAAAAAGTAAAAAAATACTAATAAAATTGCTACATACGTATGTCCAATAATTAGTGTTAATATTAATAATAAAATTAATAATAATAATGAAAATAATTCTGATAAAATACTGTTAATGGTAAATAAATAAAAATCCTTTATTGATACCTGGTTGACCAAAGTGTTTCAATAATTAAAACTCGTCAAGTGACTCATGTCACGTATACTGGCAGATGAAGAAGAATATTAAATCACGAATGAATAAAGTGAGGTCAACAGAGTGCTGCAGCAGTGACGGAGTTTTGTAGTCCAACAGGAAGTTAGCTTCACGCTGGTCGCTGTCCACATGAAAGCCAATGGGATCCCAGTCCGAACCAGTTCAAACCCAAAACAAAATTCAAGGACAGAGAGAGGGCTGATGGGAGATGTGGTTCTCGTTTGTAGAAACATGAGCACTGATGTGTGTGTGTGTGTGTGTGTCACTCTGGATTACACGATGACAGAATAATAAGTGTTGCTGAGCAGCAGTCGGGCTGTTTTCTACATGCAGTCCACCTGGACTGTGGTGGTCTCTGATAAACGGATCCTCAGCTGTCAGGACCTGAAACCTCCTCCAGCTGTGACCACTTATGATGTCACGCAGGTCGCCGTCTATCCGCCTCGCCATCACGTTGACATCATGAAGTCGACCCCTGAGCTGCAGGAAGGTGGTGGATGATCATCAGATTGTAGAGATTGTTATAGACAAGAAGCCCGTGGACATAAAAACTGAAGGAGAGAAGTCAACAACGACTCCCAGGGTGCATTTCACCAACAGGCATCCAAACACAGAGCATCAGACTATGTGCACTGCTAACGGCTAGCCGAGGCTAAAGATTACAGTGTGGAGAAAACAGATTTATGATCTGCAACAGCAACTATATGATGGCTGTCTTTCTGAGTGCAAACCTAAATACATTCCTTCTATTGCAATAATTACAGTTATTGCATTTATTCTAGTGCCATGAATATATTTATTATATCGCCATAAATACAATTATTCTAGTGCAATAATTACATTTAAGTATTCATTCATTCATTATTGATTTATTGTTTTACGACATTTAATCAAAGTCTATTTGGTCGTTTAATGTCAAAGTCTAAATTGATTATAAATATAAATTACATGGCTGCATAAGTAACATAAAATGGAAATACTAAAGTAAAGTACCTCAAACCTGCACAAAGTAATAGTACTTTACTTTCCACCACTGGCAGGTTAACAGTCCTGATCACAACAATACTATTCAGATAAGATGACAATGAGGAACAACATATTACTGGATCCGTCCCAGCTGATGTAACCCGGTCAGTGCTGTGGTGAAGCAGACTCTCTAACAGAGACAGAATCCTGCAGGCGGATCCCCTCGATCAGACCCAGATCACAACAAGATCTCCGTGACCATGGCGTCCAAACTCTCGCCGGCTTTCAGACGCTTGTTAATTAATTGTCTCTGCACCAACATCTGTCGTCTCTGGAGTCCCACTGTGCGCTGCTGCGATTCAACATTTATACATGAATCCTTACAGCAGCCGCAGTTTTAATGATGAAGCATATGGAATACAGCCGAGCAGAAGAGGAAGTACATTCAGGCTGCGACGGCTCTCAGCTGTGACAGAGCTGCAGCACAAAAAAAACAATACGTTTTTAAAAACATCTTGTGGACAGAAGAATGTGCTGATTAGGTTTGAACAGTCAGGTGAAGGTGCAGCCGAGTTGAGAGGAACAAATGTTGGCTTTCTGCGAACCAGGGATACGTTGAATGTTGACTTTTTTATTTAGTATTTTTACAACCAGTGAACAGAAGTGACCATATCTGGACTGAGGAGGAGTGACGTAGAGACGCCGTATACGTCTCTGGTAGAGACCTGTCAATCACTGTGTAGCCCCGCCCCTAAAGCATCCCCTGCTTTATGGTCTGTTTGACTCTAAATGGACCATAACTTACTAAATGAACATCATGCTGTATTGAAGAAGACTTGAAACTAGAGATTGAGACCATAAACTCATGTTTACAATGTTTACTGAGGTAATAAATCAAGAGAGAAGTAGAGTCATTTTCTCATAGACTTCTATACAACCAGAGGAGTCGCCCCCTGGTGGACATTAGAGAGAATGCAGGTTGAAGCAATGACATCACTTTTTGCCACCTGATTTTAGTTACGGTTGTTATGTGACGTTGTAACATTTTCACGTTATTATTATAACCCAAACCACAATCTTTTTTCCAACCTTAACCATGTCGTTTTGTTGCCTGAACCTAAATCAATCGTTTTATTGTTAACCGTGATACGAGACTGATAAGAAACATGTTTATGGACAAAAAATGTGGGGCTCGGAAACATTGACATTCATCGAATCCTGTGGTTTGCAGGAACGTAATGCCCGAATGTTATCCTTGGAAGGTGCGGAGTGCTACTGTGGTTGGACCAGGGAAAACAAAGCAGTCTGTAGTCAGACAGTAGCAGCTTCTCTCTAGCGAACTGTCTCTGCAAACCTCCACTTGGTGATGCCCGGACTACAAGATATGAGTCCAATTATAGCTCGACCAGACAGAGTGTGTGTTAGAGTGGATGATAACCGACACCGCATCCGGGACGCGTCAAATCGTCCCGACAACGTTCCCTCACGTCTGTAACGTTGACCAATAGGAGCACAGACCCTTCAACTGTAAACACGGAGAAGCGAATGAGGAACGACGTCGTTGGTGCTGTGAGGTGGAAGCGTTAAACAGGAAAAGTCACTTTTTCTTTTCTTAGACCTTTCCAAACACAACACAGTCGAACACACGTCGTTAGTTGTTTACATTCTGGTTCCTTCCCGATGACATCACGTATTTTGTAAAAAAAAAAAAAAGCGACCATCGTAACAGAAGTATTGTTTAGTCTGAACCCGGGTTGATCCGGGACGAGGTGGTCCTGCAGCTCCTTCTGGGAGGATCCCGAGGCCAGATGGGATTTATGAAATTCCTCCAGCGTGTTCTGAGTCCGGGGTCTCCTACCGGTACCTGGAAACCCTTCACGAGGACCCTGATCAGATGTTCAACCACCCCAACCGGCTCCGTTGGACCTGGTATTTTTTGAAGGTGTTAGTCTGGAGGGAATCTTTAACAGAAGTGACGGGATGTTTGTGAATGTGAGGCGATCGAAGGCTCTGAATGAACTCGGGTCAGATTCCTTTAGCTGATGATCGCGGCAGCGTGTTCGTCCTACATCTGTGTTCCTGCAGGAGACGCCTGCAGAGACTCAGCCACAGGAAGAGATTCTTCCACCCACCTTAACTGGCAGCACGGCCTGGCCCGCATCCCTCGGTGTGTGTGTGTGTGTGTGTGTTGGTGTGTGTGACTTCCTGTGGTCTCATTATGTTTGCCCCGTTTCCCTCCAGCGCACATCAGATGTAACAAAACCAGAGGACAAAATAAGAGCATTACTTTTTAAAGACGTGTCCTGAAGAAGGGAGACGGTGATGCGCGCTGACAGCGGCTGCTAATTGGAGTAAATTAATTTACCTCGGGCGCCGATGTTCGCACAAAGCGCCGCTCGCCGCGTGAATAAGTGATGATCGGCAGCGCCCGTATAAGCCCCGACTTTTTGAATCATTTAACGCCGCAATCTGCTAATTAGCAGGGAGAAAAGCCAGCTTTCAGCCACAATTAAGATAGGCCTCTGTCAGTCAGGGAGGGGGGGGGGGGGGGGGGGGGGTTGAGGGAGGGGGTGGGGGGGGCGGTGGAGAGGGAGCGCTTCATTTATTCATCCTCTGAGCAGATGCTGAGTGCAGTGGGGGTTTGGATGGAGAGATGCAGGGATGGAGAGGGAGAGCTGAGGGATCTGAAGGGCCTGGATAGGGATGAGGGAGGAGGAGGAGGGGGGTGTTGGCGTGTGGTTGTGGAAGAAGTTTTCCAACCCCCCCCCCCTCACCCCCTTCTCCACCACCTCTCCCCTCTTTTTCTTTTTCTTCTTCTTCTTCTTCTTCTTCTTCTTCTTCTTGTTCTGTGAGCCTCAGAGGAAGCCGAGCAGCGTGGAGGGGCCCGCCACCAACCAAAACAAAAGCAAAACAAAAGACCTGATATGTGAGGAGGAGGAGGGGGGAGGAGGAGGGAGGAAGGGGAGTGTAAGAGAGTGTGTGTGTGTGTATAGGAGAGGGGGGGGTTAGAGGAAGGTAGCGCTTTTAGCATCTAGAGGCGAACACACTGGGAGGGTTCCTGCTTCACACGCAGAGTGTTAACCAGTTGTACAGCCCAAGGTCAAACACGACCCGCAGGTTCCCCAGGTCATAACACCAACACCCCCCCCCCCCCCCCCCTACCCCACCCAGCAGCAGCAGCAGCTCCTTCGCTTGGCACGGATTCCAGTGAGCGTGCTCGTGGTGGATCTCACTTCATGTGAGATCTGAGATCGTCGACTCTTCGTGCTTCAATGTGGACGTTTCAGTTGTGGAAACACACGCGTCTCACTTTGAACCTTGTAGACATTTCTGAGATTGAGGTCTTCTGAACTCCGACCTTTCACTTTGCGATACAAACGGAGAGCAGACGTACGCGTCTTTTCAAATATTCGCTGCAGACGTCGCTGCAGACGCTCACAGCTTAGAAGTTATTTGTCTCGTTTCATATTCACCGTCGGTCCGACTGATGAAATCAATGCTTTTAAGCTGCAGCATTTAGATATTTGTACTCATATTAAAGGGTCTCACTTTGTGTCCATCATGCTAAATAGACAGTGAGTGGAGATTTTAATTTGTAAAAAGAATTCAATAGAAGAGAAAAAATCTCTGCAACATTTGTAGGTAATAATAAATGAATACGCTTTAAGACAATAATAAGAACACATTAAAATAAGGTTTCTGTCATCAGCATTGACACGTCGCAGGACCGAGCGGCGTCGGCCTGATATAGTGTCATGTGATTTGCAACATTTGAATATGAAGGGCCACGTGCAGAAGAGGAGGAGAGCAGTAAAGCTCCGAAACGAGCCGACTCTCACGCCGCCGCTGTAAATAAGAAGCTGTCCGTCTGCAACATGAATACAGTGGATCACAGCCCGGGTTCGGGGGTTCTCCTCGCTCTCATTACGACACGGAGCGACCCGGTCAATTTATTCACGCGCAGGCCCGGGGGGTCCTGCCCCGGACATCCGGCGCCGAGCATTAGCGCTGCTTAGCACCTCCGACTTGGAAATCAGCGGCGAGCCGAAGGTAATGAATATGTTAAAACAGGAAGCCCCGAGGATTTATGTCCGACACAGAGCTGTGAATGTATGCATGTGAGGCCGATGTTTATGCAGAGAGGACCCAACCCACTGGCCTGTTGACTGCTGATTATTTATTAGCAGAGGAGGAAGTATTCACATCCTTTACTGCAGTACAAATACTCTGTTACGAGTAAAAGTACGGCATTGAAAATGTTGTGAGTCTACTCATGAAAATATCGTTTAAAGTGTTTTAACTGTGACTGTTGTACTACATCGCTTCACTTCAACCTCGTGTGCAAAACATAACGTATTCATTATATTAGTATTTATTTATATTCATGAAATAACACAGAAAGAAAAACATTGATATGTATAAAAACACTTTAGGAGCAACGAGATTCTATTTCCTCGAAAATGTTCAATTTAGTGTCGGATATGTTTTTCTGGGAATATATTTATTTTATACCCAATATTTGTTTAGTCCAGACCTCAAAATATACACATTACATCATTAACATTATGAACTTAGATATGTTAAACAGCTGTAACAGTCAAACTGCAGCTTCTCTCTCTTTGTCACATTTTAACGGAGTAGAATTTTACGATACAAAAGTATCTTTAGAGACTTTTATTTTGTTGCTTTGTGACGTTTCTGGGCGTCAAAACGTTTATAAAAACGCAGCAGTCGAGTGTCTGATTGTCCAAGAAGCAGCTACAAAGACATCGCCTAAAAAAACACAAATATAGCGAGAACAAGCCAAACCTTTAAGTTCTGGAGTCAGAGTTTCTCTTTCATGCCTATAGTGACAGAAATATGCAAACAATCTTTCCATAAATACGTAAGAAAACAGAGAGATTCATATCAAGCGACTGTTGGAACCGAATCAAACGTAACATTTAGTCTTTAAACATCTCACCACATTGTGTTGTTCTTGTAGTCGGTACCGCTCTGTCACTTCGTCTGTCCGGTCAATAGTTTCTGTTCATCCATTGGAGAAATTAACTGGTTTCAGCTGCAAACATTGAGTTTAATAAGATCTCTGTATGTGTACAAACATGTGTAAAGTAGTAGTAAGTAGTAAAACAGTACTTTGTATTGCAGTACATTTATCCGAGGAGCAGTAGAAGTATAAAGAGCCTTGATGAGTATTGCAGCGCTGCATGTACATGTACACACAGTTACATTCCAGCACTCCTCCTGATGTTCCTGGATGGTTCTCACTCAGCTTGGCAGCGCCTCTGCTGAACCCCCCCCCCCCCCCCCCCCCCCCCGCCCATCCCTTCCTAAAATAAAATAAAAAAAACCTCCTCATGCTTCCTTCGGAGGCTGAAGTCTTTCACTTTGATCTGAAAGTCTTTGCAGCCTCATTGACTGTAATGAGATCTGGAGAATCCGTGAGGACGGCGGGGATTTGACGCCGAGCCGAAAAACTCCGGCCGGGGAATCGGCAGCGGGCACAAACAAAATCGAAAACGGGAGAAGGAGGAGGAGGAGGAAGATCTCAGA
Organism: Leptoclinus maculatus; assembly: GCA_032191485.1. Classification (NCBI taxonomy): domain Eukaryota; kingdom Metazoa; phylum Chordata; class Actinopteri; order Perciformes; family Stichaeidae; genus Leptoclinus; species Leptoclinus maculatus. The sequence goes on along the minus strand of JAVDOI010000011.1, from coordinate 388,706 downwards.
TGGCTTGGCAAGCGGTTTGCCTTCACCCCCCCTCCTCCATCCCAATGTTAATTTCCCCAACGTCTGAGATTCCAGGGTAGGTGGGAGGGGGGGGGGCGTTGGGATGGGGGAGGTGGTGGTGGTGGTGGTTTGTGTGTGGGGGGGGGGGGGGACTGGTTGGCACCAAGGGCTGCTGGATGTTTCTCTTTGCAGCGGCGTCCCCAGACGAGGAGGCCGCGTTTCTGTAATCTCACCAGCTGACTGCCGTCCAGTCCATTAATCAGTCAGTCAAGGTCTGAAGGGCCCTGAAGACCCCCACACACCCCGAGGTGGGAGGGGGGGGGGGGGGGGAGATGTCCGCCGGCTCTGGGTCAAGGAGACGACGTCGGTGTCACCGACACAGAAACATTTTCGTTGTTGCTGTTTGTTCCCACAATGCACTGCAGTGTCTCTCCGCCGTCCGCTGAGTCCGCGGAAACAGTTCCTCCACCGATCGCAAGTCTGAACCGTCGCAGCCAATCAGGAGTCGGCGCCGCGTCGTGCCAGCGAATTCGGAGTTGTGTGTCCCAGTTGTGGCTGAACACTGAGTCTGGAAACGTGATGGTACTGACGTCCCACAATGCAACACTCTGCAGGAGAGGCGTGACGGGGGTCAAATCTGAGAGGAAGTAGGTCTGTTAAAGGAATAAGACAAATATTTAGATTTTAGACTCTATTAAGGAAATACATTATGAATCACTACTAATAATACGCACACGTCAGTGGCTGTAGGTCACATCAGCGTCACAACTTGAGCTCCTTCAGGACGTTTGTTCATGAGGAAAAGAGAAGCTTCATTCTGCAACACCACTGTACAACTACGGGTGTTTCATCAATATCACTTCTGGTCCAGGGTTCTGGTCCTGGTTCCCCTCATCATGCTCATATCTGATATGCCTGCATGTGCCCTCTGACCTTCGCAGCTCATCCAGAATGAAGCAGCTACACATCTTCAGTCTGAACACTCTCCTGTCCAGACTACACCTTGATCCATGAAACCAAAAAAATCTAAAGAAACAGTATTTCCTAATGTCTCTAAATGCACCACCAACAATGGTAAATCAACATATTTGATGAAGTTGATGACGATTCTTTTGTGGTCGTCTCCACACGCACTTTTTGTCACTTCTTGTCCCTGCTGGAGCATTTGAACGCACCACACTTTGTCCCTGCTGGAGCATTTGAACGCACCTCACTTTGTTCCTGCTGGAGCATTTGAACGCACCACACTTTGTCCCTTCTGGAGCATTTGAACGCACCACACTTTGTCCCTGCTGGAGCATTTGAACGCACCACACTTTGTTCCTGCTGGAGCATTTGAACGCACCACGCTGCTCCACATGTCACACTGTGATAATGGTGTTGTTGCAGATCTCACCTCCCTCCTGCCTTCACGCCACCATCACTAAATAAACTCTTCCTGTGTGTTTTGGATTTCACGCTGCAGTTTTTCATTTCTTATTAACGAGCGTGTAAATAATAAGGGGGGTTAAATCCGACCCCGAGGTCTCCGGCTGAATTATTGTGTCGGTGTTTTGGGCTCTTTGGGGGTCTGAAGCTGCTCAGGACTGAATCCCATCAGCATACGTTCAAACCTCCGACCTCACAACGTCCTCCTGACCTTCATCCTCTCTCTCTCTCTCACTACACTATTTACTTTTACATAAAGTTGATGGTGAAACATACGATGTGTTTGATAAATGAAGCAGTACCTGAAGATAATAACAACACAGCATCACAGGAAAAGAAGGTGGTTTTGATTATGTATCGAAAAAGTAAGTCCAGGTACGAAACAAGACTTTTAAAGAATCCATCAGTTCGGAAAACATTTAGTAAAAACAGCAGGTATGCTTTAGGGCGGGGCTACCTTGTGATTGACAGGTCTCTACCACGGCGTTGTCACGTCTGGGTTGTCATCTTACCACGTTAACCCTTTCACGGTGCGTTTTCACTTTATCAAAGTTAATTGTAACATCTTGGTCGCCTAAAAATTCAGCGTTCGGTTTGTACTTAGCTCCGCCCTCTCGTGTCACTTCTGGTTGCAAAAAAACAAGATGGCGACGACCAAAATGCCGTCAACGGCAGTCGTTCAACTCGATGTGTGTCCAGTTCCATGCAGGTCATGTGGCTGCTGTTCAGACTTGTTTTTTCAGACCCTAACCATGCACAATTGCATACAAATGTAAAAATGATTCCGTTTGAATCGAAACTGCTTTAAATATTCATATGAACGGGCTTCAGCAGGAGCACTGAATGCGTTGTCTGAATTGCCGGTTGCTGTAAAACACATTTTCAAGCTTCACGTTGCAAACGGATACGTTTAGTTCACCAACAACATGAGCACGTTCAATAAAAGGGTTCACGCACAACACCGACTCCTTCCACCTCTGAGGTTTAAAAACACGACACTTACCACTGAACATAATCGAGGGAAGGTTCCCTCAAACAGTTAAATGAATTAGCAGCATATAATCTTACAAACAGGATATAAACTGTATTTGCATTTGATCCTGAAGGAAAGACGTTCCAGAATCTAATTTCCCACAAGCACATGTGCATAAATTCCTCGTGCACAATAACGTGTGAATAAAGTTGCTTGTTAATAATCTCATGACCCTCTCAGATTTATCTTGTGACCCCTCAGAGGGGCCCCCGGCCCCCAGGTTGAGCATCCGGCGCTCTAAACTGGAGAAGATGGATTCAGGTGTGTTAAACCTCTGGATGACAGTCTGTCTCCGTCTCTGTGTGCAGTTTAATTAAAGCAGTGTATGAGTAGGAGAGGTCATTAGCGCAGAACAGATGGGGCCCTGGTCGCCATGGAGACGCATCCTCATTGTTTACAGCTCCCCTCTCTTTTTGTTTGGCAGCCCCCCCCCCCCCCTAAATGAGCCGCTGCTCCGGCGACGTGGGACGCTGCAGAGTTCGCCGCCGCTTTTGTTTTCTCTAAATGTTCATTCAGTGCAACATCTGCACCTTCTTCTTATATTCTGTTTGCAGGGGTTTATGTTAACTACCCGATGATGCTGCTAACGGTGGAGCAAAGGGGTCACGTCCCCCCCCCACCCACACCGAGGCCTGAACACTGTTGTGCCCCGCGGCCACGAGGACGCCGCGGCGTCCGGGGGCGCCGCGGGGTAAATAGGACGCGGCGCAAAAACACCTGAGGTGAAGATTTTAAGAGGTCAGAGACCGAGTCAACCGGCCTGGTTCCTGTCTGCATGTGGATGTGAGCTCACCTCCTCCTCCTCCTCCTCCTCCTCCTCCTCCTCATCCTCATCCTCATCCACCTACACGCTCCCCTTCGACATCCATCTTTAATGTAAAAACCTTCCGACAGAACAATGGCTCTTCCCCCGACGGGGGGCCCCGCTCGCTAATAATTAGCCGGGGGTCATCACTTTTTGATAAAGCCGAGACGGAGACGGACAGAGGGACACATTTCATTTGCATCATCTCATGTTAATGCAGCGTCTCCTGCCGCCGCGGGTCAGGCCGGCGCGGGGATCGTTGGCGAGGTAATTAGCTCGAATCCCCGTCGCATCATCTGAAATATTGAACATCGGCGGGCCGAGCAGAGCTCTGGATGTAGAGAGAGAGAGAGAGAGAGAGAGAGAGAGCATTGTTTCACTGCAGCCGGACGACGAGAGGAAAAGTGCTTCTGTTTGTGTTCGTTTGTTGAGCTGCGAGAGGGAGTCGAAGCCTCGGGGCTGTTCTGCAGCATTTCTGCTGAACGTGAGTCAGAGTTTTCACTTTGGACTCGATGATGTTAAAACTTCTGTCTTTATAAAAGCAGAGAAGACAGAAGACGAGCGTACGTGCTGCACTACCGAAACAACCAACAGACGGGGAAGAGATGTCTTTAAAGACCAGTAGGACAGTTTACTGTGTGGACGTTAACAATGGCAATATCAAATGAATAAAGTACAACCATATGAAGTTAACCAGGGTTGTAAACACATGGAGCTGAGTATGTCCTCAGAAAGACTCATTCAAGACATTGAGAGGCTAATAGGCTGGAAACGTGTTTATTAGTGTAAATCTGTGTCTAATAAACACTGTTCCTGCTGTGGGGTCACACTCAACACACGATACGCATCGTAAACGTGTGTCTGTGTCTTAAGAATTACATTCCCAAACATCTAAACTGTATTCAGGTTTCGAGGGTAACGTGTTTTCTCCTGGATTACGGTCAGTTTCACGGTCGCCATCTTGTTTCTTTTCAACCAGTGAACAGGAAGTGACCACATCTGGACTGAGGAGGAGTGACGTAGAGACGCCGTATACGTCTCTGGTAGAGACCTGTCAATCACTGTGTAGCCCCGCCCCTAAAGCATCCCCTGCTTTATGGTCTGTTTGACTCTAAATGGACCATAATGTACTAAATGAACATCATGCTGTATTGAAGAAGACTTGAAACTAGAGATTGAGACCATAAACTCATGTTTACAATGTTTACTGAGGTAATAAATCAAGAGAGAAGTAGAGTCATTTTCTCATAGACTTCTATAGAACCAGAGGAGTCGCCCCCTGGTGGACACTAGAGAGAATGCAGCTTTAACACATGAAGCATTAAAACATAACAGATAAATTAGATTTATACCACGTTAAAGTTGATCGTCGAGTGAAAACGATCTTATAGTTTTGTCTCATTCATACTTTGTGCAGGTTGATCTTCCCTTTCAGCTCAATTCTTTTCTTTTCCTTTCAATCACTGAAATGTTTAGCTGCCATGAAATAAACTAAATCTATCTAATGGACCACTTGGTTAGAAAGTTTGACTCGTGCACTAATTAAGTAAACGAGGTCATACCATCTAAATCTTTGTTAAGTTTAAAGAAAATATAAATATCAAAAAAGATGTAATATAAAGACAATATTTAAATCTGCTGATTTCATTCAGATCATTTCTGTTCTGCTCAGCCGCTAGAAACCGTTGTATGAAGACATCTCTGTGTCTCTGGAGGTGTGGTTGTTTACCAGACGGGGAGGCTCTAATGAAAGACACTGTGTCCAGGTGCATTATGGGAAATGTAGGATCCAGTGTTTTCGGACTAAAAGCCAGGATCTCTCCTGCTCAGACGACATTGTACTGTTGATGCTTCAGTAGATTTGGCTGAAAATACTTTTACTTGAGTTACATTTTAATTTGATATTACTTTGTTTACTTTCGTAAAGGATTTCAGGACTTCTTCTCTCAAGGATGAGTACCTTTAAACCACTATTAGCAACACAAAGAAATAGTTTTGAGATGGAAGAACTTGAACTCAACCTCGTCCAACACCTCTGGGATGAACCTGATCACCGATGCTTTTAAAACACACGAAAGCTTCTCTCCTGCATCACTGATCATAAACAGCTTCTTTATATTAAAAATCAGATAATAACTCCCAGAAAGCTCTTTTATTAGATTAAAAAAACAGGTCCATATAGAAACTTCTCTGCTGCGTTATGTTCTGAATATTAATTTACAGATGGACGGAAACAGGGGAGCCGTGGTGGAAAACAAATTATTTGGAGGCGGCGATTACGGCGCGTTGGGTCCCCGGAGTGAAGCAGATGATATTAAAGTAATGTACGTGCTGAGGTGAATGCGCTCCCGTCCGCCATGATGGACGTCTAAATTAGTCCAAGAAGAAGAAGAAGAAGAAGAGGAAGAAGAGCCTCTGCAACAGGAAGCTGTCAGCAGCTCGGAGCGCCGCACTCCGAAAACACAGAGACTTCATTACGAGGAATTCACGTTCTGTCAGCGGTTTGAAGAGGGGCATTATGGGTAATCAGATCCTCAGAGGGAAAGACGGACCTCTCAACCTCACGTAGAGTTTACTCAAAATACTCAAATCCTTTAGATAAGGTAGTAACTGTACAAGTTAAAGACCTGAAATCTAAAATCCTACTTCAGTAAAAGTTATTTTCAAAGTAAAATGTATTTCATAGTGTTGTATAGAAGTACATATTTACATTATTATTGCTGATGCATTAATGTTTAATTAATGTGCATTTTACCAGTGGTCGGAGAAGTACTCGGATCCTACTTAACAGTACAAGTAGTAGTACCACAGTGTAGAAATACTCTGTTACAAATAAAGATCCTGCATTCAAGTAACACTGTATCAGCATTAAACACACACACGCACACACACTCATGCACACACACACACGCACACACACACACACACACACACACACACACACACACACACTGTTTCCCAGAGGGCCGTGCTGCTGAAGGAACAGGAAGTGGAGGACGAGCTCCGACTCCATCTGGACCCGAAGTCACCTGACACCTGAGCCAGGGCGCCATGGCAACCAACGAGTTCAAACCCAGAGAGCCCGCCGCCATGGCAACCAAGGAATCTCATACGACGCACCTTTAAGACATTGTTTTATTTATTCATCATAATCTTTGGTCTCTTTAATGTAAAACACACGTATTCTCTCTTGTCTCAGCAGGTAAAGGTGTTACAGGAGCAGACAGGTGGGGACTCCTAAAGCTTAATGCACTTTGTTTTAACAGAGTCAGGAACTCGTTCCTCGTGTTGTTTCCTTTTCAGTAATTTAACTTTTAAAAATGTTCAAACTTCATAATCTGATTCCTTCTGGGAAATAAAAAACGTTGCAGCTCCATAAACCTGCAGGAATTCCTCAGCCCGGCGTTTCTGTTAGCGTCCGGAGAGCCGACTCCTTTCCCACACCTTTCTGTGGTTCCACTGCAGGCCTCCTGCTGCTTCCTGTGATGAAGTCAGTAAATTATTGGCCTCCAGCTGCAGCGTTATGGATTAGCACGCTCCATTCACTCCGTGATTTACAGCGCCAGCAGAAATATATGATCGCTTTAACACAAACCTCTAAAACCTGCCGTTTGGAGTTCAACTTGGCTCGTAACCAAACTCCATTTCCCCTAATTAGATGTGATTGCACAATCAAGCTGCACAAAAAATTGGTCCGGGTCGGCTCAAAGCCGTATTTTTAGCGCGGGAAAAAGATGGCTGTCTGCCGGCCAGCGGAGTGACCAATCAGAGGACGTTCCCAGCAGACATCCATTATGGCGCCCGCTGTTTCTGGCAGCTCCAGGAAACGTTCACTTCTTGCTGAAAAATGGAGCGTTTGGCTTCCTGTCAGGAAAGACTTGTTCTCAGAGAGGCGTCACTCTGAGTCATTATCGTGCACCAGGACGGAGAGGCGTCACTCTGAGTCGTCGTCGTGCACCAGGATGGAGAGGCGTCACTCTGAGTCGTCGTCGTGCACCAGGACGGAGACTCTGTGATACTTCTTATACTTCTACATCACAACATCTCACAGTTAAATATTTGACTTTTTAAAGTGTCCATGCTGACTCCAGCCGGCTGTGATGCATCTGCAAACTTCCACATTGAACACAGACGTCTTTACAAGAGCTGGCACTTTAAAATATCAAAAAGGTAAAAATCTCCTTTGTTTTTCACAGAAAGAGATTATTAACATGAGATACATTTCTCAGAGTTTTCTTCTCCTGATCCAAGCCAATTGTTTCATATTGTAAATGATATTTTGATTATTGATCATTGATCATGTTCATTTAAGATTATTTTAGTTCTGCATCTTTATAACTCCAAGAGATGCTGAGGGCAAATATTTTAAAATAAATACATTTTATTTGAATTTTAAGGTTCTGCATTACATCCGCTTCCTGAAAGATGGCTGCTAAGAAGTAAAACAGCCACCACATTAACGGGTCTGAGCTTCTTCTTCTAGAGATTCGAAGTCTGGACTATTATTTCTGTGTGCTGCGCTGTTCACAGTGAAAAACAGTATGTTGTTTGACAGTCTATTGACATCATACCAACAGTTTTGCTATCCGTATCTGTGGGACATGTTACATGAAAAATAGTTAATGTTTGTTTTTTAACTCAGCGCTTTGTTTCCATTTCAAAATAAAAGCACTTCAGCATCTTTCTGTGGACAGAATCGCTTCATTTGTTAACACAACCCTGTGTTGTGTAAAATGGAGATTTTACTGACCTATTTTATATCATAGAACATAAACAAAGACTTATCTCAGGCATCACATTCAAAGAACGTACTGACTTCCAGACGAGGGAACAAGAAGCAAAAACTCTGACTCGTTACTGGGTTTTCAGGACTCGTTCCTGCAGCACTCTTCAGGGTTTCGTTTCCCACATTTTCACATAAATCTAGCATAAAACTTTCCAGTCATGCTCACGTCACTGTAGTTTCTTTTCTGGAGACTTTGGAGTATTCTACATTTAATTAAAAAAATAAGTACACAGTTCTTTCCAGGAAACTTCCAATACATAAATTAATGTGTTAGTTTTTGGTTTACAGGCTGACGTTTTTGTGTTGATGAAAAAACTTAAGAAACTTGCTCATATTTTTGTCAACACTGACAGAGACCAGACTTCACTCTGAAAACACTATTCTTTTTATACTTGACTACATTTTCTTCTTTTCTGGTTCTCCATGATGTTCTCCGTCGGTTTCTCTTGTCAGATCACCCCTCACAGTGATGGAGTCAGATCACCCCTCACAGTGATGGAGTCAGATCACCCCTCACAGGGATGGAGTCAGATCACCCCTCACAGGGATGGAGTCAGATCACCCCTCACAGTGATGGAGTCAGATCACCCCTCACAGTGATGGAGTCAGATCACCCCTCACAGTGATGGAGTCCGATCACCCCTCACAGTGACGGAGTCCGATCACCCCTCACAGTGATGGAGTCCGATCACCTCTCACAGTGATGGAGTCAGATCACCCCTCACAGTGATGGAGTCAGATCACCCCTCACAGTGATGGAGTCAGATCACCCCTCACAGTGATGGAGTCAGATCACCCCTCACAGTGATGGAGTCAGATCACCCCTCACAGTGATGGAGTCAGATCACCCCTCACAGTGATGGAGTCAGATCACCCCTCACAGTGATGGAGTCCGATCACCCCTCACAGTGATGGAGTCAGATCACCCCTCACAGTGATGGAGTCAGATCACCCCTCACAGTGATGGAGTCCGATCACCCCTCACAGTGATGGAGTCCGATCACCCCTCACAGGGATAGAGTCCGATCACCCCTCACAGTGATGGAGTCCGATCACCCCTCACAGTGATAGAGTCAGATCACCCCTCACAGTGATGGAGTCAGATCACCCCTCACAGTGATGGAGTCAGATCACCCCTCACAGGGATAGAGTCTGATCACCCCTCACAGTGATGGAGTCCGATCACCCCTCACAGTGATGGAGTCCGATCACCCCTCACAGTGATAGAGTCCGATCACCCCTCACAGTGATGGAGTCAGATCACCCCTCACAGTGATGGACTCCGATCACGCCTCACAGTGATGGAGTCCGATCACCCCTCACAGTGATGGAGTCCGATCACCCCTCACAGTGATGGAGTCCGATCACCCCTCACAGTGATGGACTCCGATCACGCCTCACAGTGATGGAGTCCGATCACCCCTCACAGTGATGGAGTCCGATCACCCCTCACAGTGATGGAGTCCGATCACCCCTCACAGTGATGGAGTCCGATCACCCCTCACAGTGATGGAGTCAGATCACCCCTCACAGTGATGGAGTCAGATCACCCCTCACAGGGATAGAGTCCGATCACCCCTCACAGTGATGGAGTCAGATCACCCCTCACAGTGATGGAGTCAGATCACCCCTCACAGTGATGGAGTCTGACGGTTGAACCGGGTGGAAGCGTGAGGTAATTGCAGCCCATTTGTAGCTCGACAGCTGGGCAGAATTCAGGATTGCCATTTGGCCCGGAGTGGAGGGGAGGAGATGCCACATGTTCTATTAAAATGTGATGATCCTGGCTCCCGCCGCGTCGCTGCCTCCACCCGGTTTGATGTCCTGCTCTTTAGGGCCTTAATGGGAGACGACTCGGCTGCCCGTGTCACTCCGCGTTCTCTCACACGCTTCACAACGCTTATTTACGCCGGCAAGTTGGCTTCCTGTTTTATGAACAAGCGGCTGCGTGTTTTTTGCGACGCTCTTGTTTGTGTCCAGATGTTCGTGGTCGGGGCGCCGCGGGACGAGAAACCGTCATCCATTTTGTTTTATTTAAGAGATGTGAGAGCGGGACGCGCCGCAGAAAACTAGTTAACAGGAAAAAGGTGACGGATATAAAGCTGACATGTTTGTTTCTGTCACTTAAAGGCAGGATGTCACTCTGTGTCGGTCTCCATGTTGGATCGACTGAGAGAACAGGAGGAGGAGGAGGAGGAGGAGGTGCAGATGGTGTTTCAAATGGAAGATTTGTCTGAGACGTCGACTCACTTAGAAGTCTAAATGTGTCGTCGTGTTGTCTCACATCACAGCAGCAAACAGTCAAAGAAGTGACACTTCTATCAGAAATTGATTATGGGGACATTTTATATATATGTGGATGCAGATTCATCTTTTTTTATGTTACATTCAGTTCATATGCGTTACGGTTTGTCTCTGATTGTGGTTTTCTTTATGCAACCGTGGAATTGGAACATTGGTAAATTTTTCTGTTTTTGAGGCCATATTACACAAACTGCCTGGGGATCATATAAATATACATAAAAGTTAAACATATAAAATAAAAAAAACAGCAGTGATAGAGACACATGCCTTGCTAAAGGGCACACACATCAGCAGCAGCAGCAACACACTTAAATAATCAAACTCGTCTCTTGTTCAACTCAGCTTCCTTAAACTGTCGACACGTATACAATTATATATACAAATATGTATTCATATTATTATATTCATACTTACGATCTTCGGTTTAAATGTCTCCGTCCACACAAACAACACAGTTCAGTTTTTAGTAAAACAGTCACAAATATTAGAATTATTAGTAAGTCGAGTTCATAGTCCCTCAGAACAACCACAGTCTCTAACGTCTTGTCATTGTGAGGTGCATGTTACTGGAAACCAGTCCCCCCAGTTCAGATTCTGCTCCTTTATTATGTTCATGTGTAGTGCAACATGACAGAAGTTTGTCACTATATTCTTTGTCTTCTCTGTGGGATAATCATAGCTATTTAAACAGGAAGCATAAAGTTGTCGTGTAGCTTGAACTTGAGTGTCATTATTCCTATATTTGTTTACATGAAGTCAAAGTATCTCCATTAAAAGTGCGCTGAATGATTTATTATCAGCTCATGTTAACAGTGTACTAACTATCACTGGATTACTTTGATACTGAAGAAAACTTAAAAACATGATGTTTCTCAGGCAGGTTCTGTAGGATCTTTTCTGTGATTCCTAAGTGGATTTAGGGGCATTTATTCTGGATGGACATCAGAGAAATGATGAGGGACATTTAAAAGTTTCTTAATCAGCTCCATGAGTGTCTGAACTTTCCCTTTGCGCTAACAACTAAACCTCCGAAACATGTTTGTGTTTGAGCTCTGAAGCTGCAGCAACATTAACAGCTGTAGCAGGAAGCCGTTAAACCCGTAAACACCAGTTAAATTAATACAGTCTAATGATGTGGAGGGAGCGAGGTGAGCTTTTATTACACCTGCAGCTCCTCGCCTCGCTGCACCCACAAACAACCCTCCACCTCAAATCAAAAGCAAGGACTGTGAACGCCCCCTGGGGCCACTTCACTGCAGTCCAGCACGCTACAGTTAGCGTTGTAGCATGTTAGCGGCGTGGCGTTGCTCCCTCCTGGTCACATGTTGTCGGCGAGGAACAGAAAAAAGCATGCAAGAAAAACGCCGCTTCGCTGAGTTCAGGTAAACATCCTAAATACCTCGGAGCCGAGCGCCACGCCCTGCAGCTCAGCCCCCCCATCATCGTCTTCATCACCCCCAACCGAGCATGCTAACGGTGCAGCCCTCCCCCCTCCTCCCCTCCACTTCTCCCAAACCTCCACACTTTCATTTCATCTCTCCTTCCTCTCCTCTCTCTCTGTTTTTTTTTTTTCTTTATTTCCCTCTGGCTGCGTCTGCTCTCTTTACAAAGCCCCGGAGCATTATCAGAACATTACAGCGCGCAGCATGTGTTTGATTAAAAAAGTGTAAAGTTACAAATTAGTTAATAAAATCATTTAGGCCGATCGCTGCAAATGGTGATAAATGTCTTCCATATGTTCCCAATAAAACAGCAAAGTGCCATGTGCCCGTCCCCTCTGTCTTCGCCATAAACAAATAAATTAAAACAATTACTGCGCCGAGCGCCTTCCGTCTTTAATGAGAGCGCGGCCGTGTGAAATATGTGACAGCTCTCGTTTGCCCAGAACGGCGGCTGTCTCTATCGAGAGGCCGGCGGCCATCTTTGTGATAAATCGCTCCTGCGCTCGCAGTTTGGTCGGTTTTCTCTCCTGAACCACCTGAGATCACTTGCTGGGGTCCCCACTGGTTCTCAACATGTGGTCATGAGCCAACAAGGGGTCCGGAGGATCTATCTACCAGAGGGTCCAGAGGATCTACCAGAGAGTCCAGAAGGGTCACAAAGGGGTCCAAAAGGGTCACCAAGGGGTCCAGAAGGGTCACGAAGGGGTCCAGAGGATCTACCAGAGGGTCCGGAGGGTCCGGATGATCTACCAAGGTGTCCAGAGGATCCACAGTTGAATTAAATACTGTAAATTTCACCAAAACCTAAAACTTAAACTTCACATTACATCTGTTTACTACGCAGGGTGAGACCCACTCAGCCTTTAAGAACTACTGTATTATCAGCAGATCGGCAGAGGAAGACCATGTAATGATTTGTCAAACTGTTTCCAGGAACAAGAACTAACTTTTAATGTTAAACGTCATCGAGACATCAGACTTGGCCGTTGACCAGGCAGAGAGTCTCCTAATGAAAAACACTATATGCAGGTGCATTATGGGAAATGTAGGATCCAGTGTTTTTCAGACTGTACATCAGGATATCGCAACCAACACAATTAACACTTGTTTAGTTACAAACTCTGTGTTAAACAGTTTTGTTGTTGAGTCGACTTGTAGTCTTTTTTAACTCCCTGTTGTAGTTTTATAATCTCACCTGCAGAAATTATTGATTTAATTTCGTCTGTCTGTGTTTTTAATCTCTGTATTTAATCAGTGTGTTTGTGTGTTTTTGCTAATTAACTCCATAAAACAAGTGCAGCAGCTGAGTGGGATTTTTCTTGGCTTTGTCTTCAGTCTCGTATCCGTCCTGACTCACAGTGACCGAAACTCAGGGTTTGTAACAGATGTGTTTATATTTTAAACATGTTTAAATATTGTCTTCATAAAAAGTTTCCTCAAAAACAGCCATTCCGATTATCTGTTTATAATTAATTTATATTTGTTAATACATGTGTCTGAATTATTGGCAGCTAAAGGGTGTGAATTCATCTCATATGTTGAGCTTAATTAACCTTTATTGATGTTTAGGTGTTGCAGCAGAACAAAGACAGAAACACATGCAGATACAAGAGAAACAAAACATAAATAATTAGAAGTATATACATTCAAAATAAGAATATAGAAACTATACAAGAGCAATCACAGCTAACTCATTTCAAGACATTTCAAGGCAATTGTCCGTTTCACGATAACGACGTGGCGTTAAATGACGCGTGAAAACCCTTAAATGTGTAATAATGACACTCAGAAATATCGTGCAATTTAAACTTCTTTATGGGTTGTCTTCACATCTTTAAATCTTACAAATCAGTGAGTGAACAGGAGCTTCTGTAGCTTGAGTTTCTGTACAGATCCATCACGTGTTGATCTGTACCTCGGACCTGTTAGCGTTAGCATCTGTCTTAAGAGTTAACGCCGTCTACGTGTCCATCATTTGCATATTTAAAAAGCTTTGTGCAGGATTCACACGTGAGCTGGTGTGTTCAGGCCTAAAATAATCGCATTGTGTTTCTACGTCACAGAAGTCCAAATGAAGACAAACTTGTCTTTAATAAAATGATTAAAATACATAAATGTGAGTGTGTGATTTCACCTCTGAAGGTCTGTTGGGGGGGGGGGGGGGTCTTTATGAGGATTTGGGACAAAGCCACAGTTTTAATGGGACTCAGGTAATGGTCCTTACACTGGCCGAGGGGGGGGAGAGAGAGAGAGAGAGAGAGAGAGGGGGAGACAGTCCAGGTTTCTGTCCACTGACCTTCACAGTGTTTCAGCACTGAGAGGAGCCGCTCATCTGGACTCAGCAGATCAAAATATATAAAACACCGAAGAAGCAGATGAGAGGAAATGAGCCTTTTAATTGAGGCGTTTATTAAAGGTGCAGAAGAAGAGAGAGATGGGGGGGGGGGGGGGATCAAACGAGGTCAAGTTCACGAGGACGCTCAGATCAGAGCGACGTGGTTTAAAGTCTGAATGTTTTGTTCACATTTATATTTCTTATTCATTCACGTCTTCCTGTCATATTTAATATTTTAAATAAACTATATGAACTTTTCATTGTACTCAAGGTGTCTCAAGGTTCAACAACTTTCATAAAGTGTGGAAACATTAATATATAATCTATACATCTCTACTGTAAACAGGTTTGAATACTAAGAGATGAAATATAAATATAATCACATCAACATGAAGCTCAAACTGTGACTCTGTGTGAAATAAAAGAGCTTTAACTTCTTCTTTCTTTGTAAAGACCTTTAAACTGTGTTCAGACACAACCTGAGGTGAATGTCAATGGGAAAGATGCAAATTGATGCAAATTGTTGAAAATGTGCATCTTTATGGCGACGAAACACAAACATCCAGCAGTCAGATTCATGAGAATGAGGGAACATTTTCTTTGAGACCTCGTTGCACTTCTATTTCTATTCCTATGGAGCTCGAGAACCTCCTCACTGACCTCTCAGACCTCCTGATCGGCAGAACATTTCCATGGAGGATTTTCAAGGACCCACATCCTTCTGTCCGGTTGTACTTGTACCGTCTGACACACAGTATTCTGAGCATCCTCGGGAACAACAGTGTCCCATCACAAGTTTGATCTTAACAAAGATCAGCAGCGTCGTCCTCCTCCACTCTGTCACTTGTGTTTTATTCCCGACATCCTCAGTAATAGCAGTATTTTTTAAAGCACAGTTGTGTATTTCCATATATTCGTGTAACTAAACAGAACACCGAGGAGCCGTTTAAAAGGAACCGTTTAATAGAAACGTTCCCCTCGACTCCTCCAAGACTTCCAGGGTTTTATAAGACCGGAGCGATGCACAATCTCGTTTTTTCGTGCATCGCTTGTCAACAGGAAGTGTCTCCGAACACACACACACACACACACACACACACACACACACACACACACACACACAAACAGCCTCAGTGTGTTCAGTTGATCAGCTTCTGATGAAGGATCACACACCTCCACAAGGTTTGTCCCTGAGAGCTGCTTCAAGGAGCTGAGAGTGTGTGTGTGTGTGTGTGTGTGTGTGTGTGTGTGTGTGTGTGTGTGTGTGTGTGTGTGTGTAGTGGGAGCAGTGGGAGACAGGGGGGGTGAGTGAAAGAGAGAAAACTGCCTCTTGTCTTTTCCAGTTTGGGGCGTCCAGATGGGAAGTCATTTTTTATTCGTCTTGAGGCGGCTCTTCACATCTGTCGGCCCAGATGCCTAATGAATACGGAAGCAGGCCGTGCTGTCGCCTCATTAATACTGCACTCGCGCGGGGAGCCCGGCCCGGCCCGGCTGCGTCGTACCGCCGCCGCCCACCGCGTCCCGGCGCGGCGCCGGAGCAGAACGTGGCGCCGCAGCGCCGTTCCTCTGGGCCCGGTGCCGGCAGCTGGCGCCCCGCAGGAACAAAGCTGCCGCACTTTGTCGGCCTAATGCCTCCCTGTGTTGTCACTTAAGGTCTTTATTGGTATTAATTGATACGATCGGAGCAACTTCGCCTCCCTGTCTCCCCAAACATCATCACCTCCTACACCCCGACTCCCCTCCCTCACCCCTCTCACCCCTCACCGAGGCTTCAAACAGGTGGACAGGAGGCAGCCTGTGAGGCCTCCTGCTGAAGGTGACGGTTTTTTGGGGCGTAAACACTAAAATCTGTGTTTCACAGACGACACACACGTTTATGTTCCATTAAAACAACTTTTATATTTTCTGTGCAGTATGACCGAAAACTTTCACGGGAAAACAAATATAATTTAACATAACAGATGTAATAAATATAACCTTTCATGTAAAAAAACAGCTCTTTTTCTTAAAATCAGCTCCTTTCCCTCTGAAGGTCTTTCACTTCTACAGACAGTTAATATGTTAATATGTTAATATGTAAAGTAATAAAGAGACTCAGCCGATGTGATTCTGACCTTCAGAGCTCACTGATCCTTTAACATCACTTCCTGTCTGACATTTAACACGAAGCTCCGTCCGTCACATGATCAGAGACTTCATGTTCATACAGCAGTCAGTACATTTAGTCAAGTACTCTACCTCAGGTCAAGGTACTTTCTCCTCCACAGCTCAGAGGTACATATTGTACTTTTTACTCTACTTCATCTCAGAGGTACATATTGTACTTTTTACTCTACTACATCTCAGAGGTACATATTGTACTTTTTACTCTACTACATCTCAGAGGTACATATTGTACTTTTTACTCTACTACATCTCAGAGGTACATATTGTACTTTTTACTCTACTTCATCTCAGAGGTACATATTGTACTTTTTACTCTACTACAGCTCAGAGGTACATATTGTACTTTTTACTCTACTACAGCTCAGAGGTACATATTGTACTTTTTACTCTACTACATCTCAGAGGTACATATTGTACTTTTTACTCTACTTCATCTCAGAGGTACATATTGTACTTTTTACTCTACTACATCTCAGAAGTACATATTGTACTTTTTACTCTACTTCATCTCAGAGGTACATATTGTACTTTTTACTCTACTTCATCTCAGAGGTACATATTGTACTTTTTACTCTACTTCATCTCAGAGGTACATATTGTACTTTTTACTCTACTTCATCTCAGAGGTACATATTGTACTTTTTACTCTACTACATCTCAGAGGTACATATTGTACTTTTTACTCTACTTCATCTCAGAGGTACATATTGTACTTTTTACTCTACTTCATCTCAGAGGTACATATTGTACTTTTTACTCTACTTCATCTCAGAGGTACATATTGTACTTTTTACTGTACTCATGGGTGATGTTTTTTATTAGAGCCTTCCTGCAGTCACGTCTGTCTGACTCCACACCTCCGGTTTATCAGCTGGTGCTGAAGTATGAAGCAGAAACAGCAAAACTTGAACTTTATTATGAAAAATAAAAAAGGCGACATATTGTCTTTAAAGTGCGTTTCCTGTTTCCTGCTCTGTGTGTACTTCACTGACCGTCGGTCACCGGGGGACTCTCACTAATTTCAGACCATTTCACAGGTCGTTTCTTCCTCATAACATATTGATGCAGTCATTTAAAGGACACTTCCGCGCCGCTTTGTGCACACGCTCGTCTTCTCTACGTCTGATTTCCCAAACTGTCTGAAGGGGGGGGGGGGGGGGGGGGGGTCATGGTATGGAGGTTTGGCGTCCCTGCAGATTAACGTCCTGGAATAAACTGTGGGACTGTGGCTGTAAATATGATCTCAATATCAGTGATAACCGTTACACTTCCCTCTCATACTGTCACTTTTACACTACAACATGTAACACGATATGTTTTATATTATATCTGTATTCCTTTACTTGTGCTGCAACAATCAAATGTCGTCACATCAGGGCTTCAATAAAGGGTTTATTTATTTCATCTGTAAAAGGAAGGTTTTATGTTTTTATTTATTTATAAATGTACAGCACTTGGTTATATGAAATGTGCTATGAATAGATTATTATTATTATTATTATCAATAAGTTGCAAAAAGACAAATGTCAGGAGAGTAAGCTGTTAACGGTGAGGATGATGAATAAAACCTCCAAAAAGCTTTTTTATTTGTTATTTTATTAAATGTCATGGATTAAAGTGTGATAGAGATAAAAATAGATACAAAAAAAAAACGAGCGTTGATGAAGAACAAACTGATGAAGACTGTGGAAACACGTGAAACTCTTATTTAAAGCGTTTTGATCTGTTAACAACAGCATGATCTTCTTTAATTTACATGTTTACAACGTGTAACATATACATCAGACACAACAAGCTTTTCCTCATTATGTCTCTTTAAAACATTTCTGCTGTTGCAAATTAGTGTAAACAGGATTTATTTTGTATTAATTTGATGTTTTCGGCTAATTTTCCAGATTTTATTGGAGACCACAGACTGTATATAAGAAGTGGACGTAGTCACCGTGACATCATCCATTGGTTTGTGAACTGCCGACTTGAGGCCTCTATTTTGGCATTTTGGCCGTCGCCATCTTGGTTTGGAAGGAGAAGGGACACGAGAGGGTGGAGCCAAGAACAACCGCCCTAAAGCATCCCCTGCTTTATGGTCTGTTTGACTCTAAATGGACCATAATGTACTAAATGAACATCATGCTGTATTGAAGAAGACTTGAAACTAGAGATTGAGACCATAAACTCATGTTTACAATGTTTACTGAGGTAATAAATCAAGAGAGAAGTAGAGTCATTTTCTCATAGACTTCTATACAACCAGAGGAGTCGCCCCCTGGTGGACACTAGAGAGAATGCAGGTTTAACACATGAAGCTTTGGCTTCACTTTTCAGAACCGGAGTTTTCCGCCTGGTAGAGACCAGGAGGCACTAATCAATATTTCATCCATTCAGCGTTTTTCCCTCAATCAACTGTTTTGGTTCACATTTTAATTAAATAACAGCTCAAAAGTATAATAAACGAGCTGGTACCACATCAGCTTCTCTGGTGGTCCAGAGGTCTGATGACTCTTCAGGACGATCTCCTACCGGTCACTCCCCTGCACATCCCCATGTGTCTTTATTTAAACACACTCGACACTTCATCACACTTGTTCATAGTCCTGTTATCTGTTTCTTGTGCACTTTATTTTATATTCTCTCATATTCTATTGTACATTTTAATATGTTTATATTTCTTGCACTGTGTTGATTGTCTAATTGGCAACAAACGGTTCTGATTCAGACATTGTCGGGTTCTTATGAAGTGAGTCTGGCAGCAAAAAAATCGAATAAAAATAAAACATTCCGCAACATTCCGGAACACAAAAACTTGAGCTTTACATTATTAAAGGACATTATGTCAACCTTAACTGTCTGTTCATTTCTTAATATCTATATATTTATTCATGATAAGAAGTTAATCAAATCAATGATCCCTCATCATTCAGACCGGGCACATCATCGGCCACATAAAGGAAGGTATAGACTCATAGCTCCTTGTTTTGGTTTCATCGGTCTGTTAGAGTAGAGACAGTAGAGTCTGACTTTAATGCTCTCTGGCAGACGTGCACACACTGACGTGCACGTGACACCGGGGGACTGATACCTAAAGCAGGAAGCAGCGTTCGTCAAAGTGAAAGTGATCTGTTCTCAGCCTCCGCCGGTCACGTGACACGCTGGATGACTGACACGCGTCGGTGGTCGAGGCGACGTCACGTGACAACAAACCGTCCTAAAACCAGATTATATGAATTATACAAACCTGCAGAAGAGATCTGCTGTTCATCCCTCAGGAGGTGCATATCAATTGTGATCATGACGTGATCTGCAGGAAAACATCACAGAGACACATTCAAGCTAATGTGTCTTTAAATATACATTAGATCAATAATAAATACTGACTTCTTAATATTTCCAGCCATGCTGGTGGATGGTGATGTCAGACAATGTGACTAGTTCTCTGTCAGACTCGTTAGAAACTTTTAGACTCTTTATCGTCTTTATGTGAAGAATATTGTTTTTCATCACGTCAGTGTGTCCTGAAAGCACCAAATACTGGAAAACTCAAATCTCTACTACATTTAGAGAGCAAAACTGGGGACATTTGTGCAAAGAGAAAACATTTGTGCAAAGCAAGGACAGTGAGGACATTTAGGGAAAGTGAAATGTCTTTTTCTTGCAGTCTAATTGATTAAGAAGTTTTACTTTAATTTTTCTGTACATGGCCCACAATCAAAACATCTCCCCTGACATGTTAGGAGGTCTTGCGGTGGGATATTAGCGGTACAGATTTCCCAGAATGCCGATCCCTGCAACCATTCACACACGAGCACCATGCAGGAAATGTCCCTGAACATCTCAGGGACAGACTGTCTCAATGAGACGACACATTTAAAAACTAAACAAACTTTAAGGTCTTCAGTCTGTCCTGTGTTATTATTCAGGGCAGGGGGAGGGTGATGGGGGAGGGGGAGGGTGATGGGTGAGGGGGCGGGTGGGGCGTTGATGTGGGAGCTGAAGGGCAGCTCGGCGGCAGCTGCTCGGCGGTGCGGTTCTGCGGGTGTCGGTGCGTTGGAGGGAAAGGTCACCTTATCTAAAGGCGGACCTGCAGCTCTCAGACAGGTGGCTCCGGCTGCCGGTCCAGATGTTGGTTTGTCCTCTTTAGCGTCCCGTAGATGTAGTCCGTGTCGACACGCGGCGACCCCGGCAGGAGGCGGAGGTTCTGATCTTCAGCTCCGGAACACATGTTCCCCTCCGTCACTCTGAAAAACGCCCTCATTCAACTTCCTGCTGAATGTTTCTGTACTTTCATCAAAGAGGACGAAGAGTTTTACTGATGATGTGAACAAGAGACGTGAAGAGACAGAAACATCTGTACATCACATTCACTTCTACTGTCACAGCTGTGGCGTTCCAATAGTAGTTTTGTTTTAACCTAATATGAATTAGTTTGTTCGTTTATCATATTGTTTTGTAATTTTTCATGTATTTTTATTTTTAAATGATGTCATACTATTGCACCAATCACCAGGCCAAACTCCTTATATGTGCAAACGTACTGCAAATAAACTGTTTCTGTTGTTTATTTATTAGTAGTTATTTATTGTTAACATATATCTATTAATAGCAACATTGTAAACGTTCTCAAGACTCAGTGTTAGAAAACAGACATTTATACAAACATTTATATGTATTAATAAAGTATGTAAATATATAAGTGTGTAAACGTTACATGTGACGAGTTCATATAAATGTTCATTCATCATCTATAATGTAATATTTCATATATGGAAAGATTAATTTACTGTTACAAACACCAACTAAACTATAACCATCACTCTAAAATAACTATTGCTGTTTATTATTATTATTTATCAAACATTTCACACGTTCGTTACATCTGGACATATTTACCAAACGTTGACTTTAACTGTAGATATTTTCGGTGTGAAATGTGATATTAAATTAATTTATACATAATTCACAGTAGAAGTGGTTCATTAAATGTGTTTGTATTATACATTTCCAAAGTACAAACATGAGATATTTTGAATTTCACAAATAGCATCACGCCCCCCCCCCCCCCCCCAATCAGCTTGTGTTTCATCAATAACTGATGGGTATGAAATAAATAAGTCATCCTGACATGTATGACAGATGAATAATGGAAACACTGTTTTTCTTTACGTTCCTTTGTCTCTGAACTCGACCTGAAGGCTTCTTTAAATTACAACTACACATCACACACTCGCTGCTCGCTGGCTCGCTCTCTCTGTTCTGAACATGAACTCTGCCTCGCTCGCTCTTTTTATTCGCCTGCGTGGCTTCAGGGGGAAATCAGAGTTTCACAGAAACAAACACACAAATATGTAAACCTGCGAATCACAGCCTGGGAAAAGAACTCCACACAGACGTTTGTGTAAAGTGAGGACGTTTGTGTAAAGTGAGGACGTTTGTGTAAAGTGAGGACGATTGTGTAAAGTGAGGACGTTTGTGTAAAGTGAGGACGATTGTGTAAAGTGAGGACGTTTGTGTAAAGTGAGGACGATTGTGTAAAGTGAGGACGTTTGTGTAAAGTGAGGACGTTTGTGTAAAGTGAGGACGATTGTGTAAAGTGAGGACGTTTGTGTGAAGTGAGGACGATTGTGTAAAGTGAGGACGTTTGTGTAAAGTGAGGACATTTGTGTGAAGTGAGGACGATTGTGTAAAGTGAGGACGTTTGTGTAAAGTGAGGACGATTGTGTAAAGTGAGGACGTTTGTGTAAAGTGAGGACGATTGTGTAAAGTGAGGACGTTTGTGTAAAGTGAGGACGTTTGTGTAAAGTGAGGACGTTTGTGTAAAGTGAGGACGATTGTGTAAAGTGAGGACGATTGTGTAAAGTGAGGACGTTTGTGTAAAGTGAGGACGTTTGTGTAAAGTGAGGACGTTTGTGTAAAGTGAGGACGTTTGTGTGAAGTGAGGACGATTGTGTAAAGTGAGGACGATTGTGTAAAGTGAGGACGTTTGTGTAAAGTGAGGACGTTTGTGTAAAGTGAGGACGTTTGTGTAAAGTGAGGACGTTTGTGTGAAGTGAGGACAATTGTGTAAAGTGAGGACGTTTGTGTAAAGTGAGGACGTTTGTGTGAAGTGAGGACAATTGTGTAAAGTGAGGACGATTGTGTAAAGTGAGGACGTTTGTGTAAAGTGAGGACGTTTGTGTAAAGTGAGGACGTTTGTGTAAAGTGAGGACGTTTGTGTGAAGTGAGGACGATTGTGTAAAGTGAGGACGATTGTGTAAAGTGAGGACGTTTGTGTAAAGTGAGGACGTTTGTGTAAAGTGAGGACGTTTGTGTAAAGTGAGGACGTTTGTGTGAAGTGAGGACAATTGTGTAAAGTGAGGACGTTTGTGTAAAGTGAGGACGTTTGTGTGAAGTGAGGACAATTGTGTAAAGTGAGGACGATTGTGTAAAGTGAGGACGTTTGTGTAAAGTGAGGACGTTTGTGTAAAGTGAGGACGTTTGTGTAAAGTGAGGACGTTTGTGGAAAGTGAGGACGTTTGTGTAAAGTGAGGACGATTGTGGAAAGTGAGGACATTTGTGTAAGGTGGGGACATCTGTGTAAAACGAGGACATTATTTATAATGGGGGACAATAACTTTAGACAGGATATTTGTGTATATCTAGGACATTTGTACAAAATTAGGACATTTCTGGAAAATGGGGACATTTGTAAAAAGGAAATTTGCTTAAGGGAGGACATTTGTGTACAGTTAGGACATAATTGTAAAGTGAGGACATTGATGTAACGTGAGGACACATAAGTAAAGTGAGGACACATATGTAAAGTGAGGACATTGATGTAAAGTGAGGACATTAATGTAAAGAGAGGACATTGATGTAAAGAGAGGACATTGATGTAAAGAGAGGACATTGATGTAAAGAGAGGACATTGTTGTAAAGTGAGGACATTTATGTAAAGTGAGGACATTGATGTAAAGAGAGGACATTAATGTAAAGAGAGGACATTGATGTAAAGAGAGGACATTAATGTAAAGTGAGGACATTGATGTAAAGAGAGGACATTAATGTAAAGAGAGGACATTAATATAAAGAGAGGACATTGATGTACAGAGAGGACATTAATGTAAAGAGAGGACATTGATGTAAAGAGAGGACATTGATGTAAAGAGAGGACATTAATGTAAAGTGAGGACATTGATGTAAAGAGAGGACATTAATGTAAAGTGAGGACATTGATGTAAAGTGAGGACATTGATGTAAAGAGAGGACATTGATGTAAAGAGAGGACATTAATGTAAAGAGAGGACATTGATGTAAGGTGAGGACATTAATGTAAAATGAGGACATTGATGTAAAGAGAGGACATTTATGTAAAGTGAGGACATTAATATAAAGATAGGACATTGATGTAAAGTGAGGACATTGATATAAAGTGAGGACATTGATGTAAAGTGAGGACATTGATGTAAAGAGAGGACATTGATGTAAAGAGAGGACATTAATGTAAAGAGAGGACATTGATGTTAAGTGAGGACATTAATGTAAAATGAGGACATTGATGTAAAGAGAGGACATTGATGTAAAGTGAGGACATTGATGTAAAGAGAGGACATTGATGTAAAGAGAGGACATTGATGTAAAGTGAGGACATTGATGTAAAGAGAGGACATTGTTGTAAAGAGAGGACATTGTTGTAAAGAGAGGACATTGATGTAAAGTGAGGACATTGATGTAAAGAGAGGACATTGATGTAAAGTGAGGACATTGTTGTAAAGAGAGGACATTGATGTAAAGTGAGGACATTGATGTAAAGAGAGGACATTGATGTAAAGTGTACAGGTATCTGTTGCTGTGTTTGAACCACAGGTGACCAGACAGAAGAGTACAGACTGAGAGTTGCATTCTTTGATTCCACATGTGGAGCTGCTGATGTTGCTGTGATGGAAACATCTGACCACCAGGGGGCAGTCAACATGAACACACAAACACACACACACACACACACACACACACTGCTGAGGGGCAGCAACACAAAGAAAAACTGAGAAAATGTTACACACTGAGAACAGCCCTGATGCTGCAGGAAGACATGAAGAAATGTTGATGTTTAGAGACCTTTTGTCTGTTTGGGGCTGTAGACTTGGTTTTGTTTCAAGGTTAGGGAGAATGTGTTCAGTCAGTGAAGATGCTCACACGTGTAG
Source organism: Leptoclinus maculatus (assembly GCA_032191485.1). Lineage (NCBI taxonomy): Eukaryota > Metazoa > Chordata > Actinopteri > Perciformes > Stichaeidae > Leptoclinus > Leptoclinus maculatus. The sequence goes on along the minus strand of JAVDOI010000011.1, from coordinate 364,233 downwards.
AAACAAACATCTGTCCACACGGTCACATTGTGGGACTGTCCTGTTGTCCCCATGAGGTTCCAGTTTGAGGTTAAAAGTCTGTATTTTTACCGTTTTGGTTGGTCTCAAGAGAATGAAGTCAGTCGATACAATGTCCTCACAAGTCATATGTGTGTGTGTGTGTGTGTGTGTGTGTGTGTGTGTGTGAGAGAGGATGAAGGAAACAAAATACAGTCTCTACTGTGATTCTGTATTGTATTCTATCGTGTTCTTCACTGTATTCTACTGTGTTTACTGTATTCTACTTTGTTTCTTCACTATATTCTACTGTGTTTACTGTATTCTACTACATTTCTTTACTGTATTCTACTGTGTTTACTGTATTCTACTGTTTCTTCACAGTATTCTACTGTGTTTCTTCACTGTATTCTACTATGTTTCTCCACTGTATTCTACTGTGTTTACTGTATTCTACTATGTTTCTTCACTGTATTCTACTGTGTTTACTGTATTCTACTATGTTTCTTCACTGTATTCTACTGTGTTTACTGTATTCTACTGTGTTTCTTCACTGTATTCTACTATGTTTCTTCACAGTATTCTACTGTGTTTACTGTATTCTACTATGTTTCTTCACTGTATTCTACTGTGTTTACTGTATTCTTCTGTGTTTCTTCACTGTATTCTACTATGTTTCTTCACTGTATTCTACTGTGTTTACTGTATTCTTCTGTGTTTCTTCACTGTATTCTACTGTGTTTACTGTATTCTACTGTGTTTCTTCACTGTATTCTACTGTGTTTACTGTATTCTACTATGTTTCTTCACTGTATTCTACTGTGTTTACTGTATTCTACTGTGTTTCTTCACTGTATTCTACTATGTTTCTTCACAGTATTCTACTGTGTTTACTGTATTCTACTATGTTTCTTCACTGTATTCTACTGTGTTTACTGTATTCTACTATGTTTCTTCACAGTATTCTACTGTGTTTCTTCACTGTATTCTACTGTGTTTACTGTATTCTACTATGTTTCTTCACTGTATTCTACTGTGTTTACTGTATTCTACTATGTTTCTTCACTGTATTCTACTGTGTTTACTGTATTCTACTGTGTTTACTGTATTCTACTATGTTTCTTCACAGTATTCTACTGTGTTTACTGTATTCTACTGTGTTTCTTCACTGTATTCTACTATGTTTCTCCACTGTATTCTACTGTGTTTACTGTATTCTACTATGTTTACTGTATTCTACTGTGTTTACTGTATTCTAATATGTTTCTTCACAGTATTCTACTGTGTTTCTTCACTGTATTCTACTGCGTTTATTTACTACCGTGTGTCTTTACTGTCCTCTATAGTTTCATTACTTTCTTCTACTGTATTTCTTTACTGCACTCTACTGGGTCTGTTCTTGTTTGTTTTGGATTCTTAAGCCATACATTGACCTCATACAACCAATAGTGATCAACTGAATGTAAAAATCAATATCTTTGAGTGTCAGACCTGAAATATCTCCACTTTTAAACGTTCCTGTCTGTAACTTGTGTACAATCCAGTACTTTATATTCTCACCAGTAGAAGTTAAAACCATGTTGATCTCCACCAGCTGATTCTCAGATCCTTAAACTTTCTCTCAGATGTTCAACCATCCTCCTGACGTTAACCTTCTCTGTCTCTCAGTGAATATTTCGCCTGCGACCGACGTGTTAAAGAGGTGTCACCCCTCCACGCCGGCGGCGTTGCTTTGATAACACTCCGGGTCGCTGGCAGACACAGCGGAGGGGCTAATTAACCCCTCTGATTACTTCAATTAACCCCGACACATTAGAGCTCATCAGAGTAGTGTGACGAGTTTCCCTCCTGAGCCCGAACTCAAGAGTCTCTGCAGGCCACGGAGGCTGCGACTCACCAGAGGAGGCAGGAAGTGATGTCAGAGCTGCATCAGACAGAAGCTGATGGAGTCAAACTGTCTGAACACGCCCACAAGTGTCTCTGTAGAGATTTACAAAGAAGTTAATAAAAAGTCATCATATTTTGTAGAAATTGAAAAACAAAGACTTCATAACTTGCTCCAGAAGCATGTTAATAATGAAAAATGGAATGATAATAATAATAAAAATGATTTAACCATCCATTCAAATATTAAAATGTTTCGAAAAAATGAACAATAAATGAACAAAGGAACATCCTTTACTGTTTCTGGTTATTTGTCCCTTTACTCACAGACTTCTGTGAAGAAGATCAGAGAAAACATTAGAGAGCTCAGGAGACCCCCCCCCCCCCCGCCCCGTCTATCTGCTCAGGGTGACACACGAGCTGTAGGTGGGAAATAACAAGAACAGAAATAATAAGACAGTCGTTCCGATTAATAGATAGAGATAATTCCTATAACGAGATTATAATAAGTCTGATACGAGTGAAGCGTTGAAAACCCCCGGGACGATCACGCGTCCTGTTGTTGACATGAAGCCGCTCATGTTTTCATAATCCTGTTAAGATTTTATTAGTGAGAAGGTGAACTTTAAATCTGCTTCAGCAGCAAGAACAAGCGCTCTGAACAGACACAAACGGTCACTAATGTAATCCTCTCACTGCTTTGTTTCACATGTAAACTCTGACATGTGATAAACTTGTGTTGTGATGGACCAAAGTCTCCTCTTTCTCAAAGGTTATACACGGTGTTCCACAGGGATCAATGCTTGGAGCGCATTTGTTCTTTTTTATGGTTGTACATGCTGCTACTGAATTATAACATAAATAATAATACATAATATGATTACTATGCTATAAGACATAATCTATCTTTCTTTGTCCATTGTTGGATGTTTTAAATCTGTCTTATTCCTCTGAGATGGTCCCGTCAAGTTCGGCAACATGAATGTTATTGACTTTGATTAACTTTAACGTTGTCATTAGTGTTGTGATTATTGTCTATTATTATCATTATCAATAAATAAAACAAATTTTGAGTTGACTTCGTAAGAAAATGTCCATGAATACAGAATTTTCCTTTTGACTTTTTTAAGAAATTACAAATATATGTATTAGAGGGGGTTGCACGTGCCTGATTCAATTCTGTTGTGTGTGGGGTTCCCCAGGGCTCAGTGTTGGGCCCATCATTGTTTAGGGTTTATTGCTTAATGAATCTCTAAAACATACACATTTTGTTTATTATTTGTTTAACATGGTAAATAACATTTGGATACTGTTGAATTGAAAGTAAAGACATGAACAAAATAAAGCTTCTTTTTGTCGCTTAAATGATTCTAGAATTTGAGTGATAATAGAAAACAACACAAATTATGTCAAAAACAACCACAGCGCTTATAAAATGACGGATCAGTCTTCATTATACCAGTTATAAGACGTATACGTTACATACTGTGTATACGTTTATATATATAAAAACAAACTAACCTCCAGTTTACCACCTGACTGTTAATGAAAAGGACGTTTATTAAAACATGTAAATCCTGAATGTTTCAGGTTTGATGTTTTCTCTTCAGGCTGCAGTTTGACTGATCAGCACGCTGGAGCTCATCTCACTGTTAATGAAGCACACACGTTAAAAAACACCATCAGCACTGAGAGAAAACCTGCCGCCGTCACAGTGTGATTTTCTCACCTGAATTTAAACGTTAACGTCAGAGCTGCTGACATGTTGGACCTTCAGCTGATGTTGTCAACAGGAAGAAATCTGTTCATGTCTGTCTGTGATGAAAGTGTAAAAGTATCCGACAGCACCACCAAAAACTACAATTTAATAAAGAGAGCTACTGTATATACGTGTAGTTTACAGCCAGTTAACAGAAATTACATTTTAACGAAGTACCTTGCATTTACTCAAACAGTCTCATCAAGTACACATTTGAGGTACTAGTACTTGAGTATTTCCTTTTTCTGCTACTTTATACTTCTACTATACTGCGTAGATACATATTATTTAGTCATTCTTCTTATGTATGTGTTTCATAATTATTTTTCATCTTTCATTGATACAGTTAGGTGTCAGTGCTCTTTTTCACAAAGAAAGACACTCGTGGCATTGTGGGAAATGTAGGCTAAAACTCTTAAACTTGTTCTGTCTTCATGGAAGAGACAAACTGAATCTCTGGCAGAGTGAATGAAGGTCGACTCGTCTGATCACCGTCAAACACCAAGTGTAAATCCTAATTTGACCCTCATTTATCAGCTGACTGAATGTGAGGAGTGGCGAGGTCTCACTCCGAGGAGGATTTAACTTCTCTGTGATCTGAATATCAAACCCCGTTCAGCTCGTCTGGATGGGAACTGTTTCCGACTGACGGCAGAAACACGGGGCTGAGATTCCAGATATAGAGAAGCTCACGGGTTCATTAACGGCGACTCGGTTCTTTGTCATTAAAAAAGTCAAACATTAAACAGGGATTACCTCCGGCTTCGTTCCCACATCCAGCCGCTGAACTCTGCTTCATTAATTAAAGAGACGTCCTTCAGCCGGCAGACGGAGTTTCATTAAACAGAGATCAACGTGAATCCAAACCCTCTGATTGGGACTGAGAGGAGGTCACGATGCTTTTATGTTTTATATGTCAGGAGCTCTAAGTGATTCAGAATAACTGGCTGTTTGTCAGAGACCTCTAAAGGAAATACATCTATTCTCTTTGTCTCTGAGAGTGAGACGTTCAGAGGGAAATCATCTCATGGACGTGTGCACCACTGAGGTCTGTTGACTTGGCTTTGGTGTGGCTGAGATATTCTACTGATCTGATTGCTGTCATTGCTTCCAAAAATAATGCTAACTCAAGCGCAAAGATGAAATAAAGAAGGTGTAGATCATTTGACTGAATTATTTCTAAAGGCAGGAGAGACAAGAAGAGCCAGGCTGTGAATACAGAAGGTGAGAGAACAAAGAGTCGAGGAAGCAAACATTTACACATAGATACACAGATACTTTGTATATATTTACCACGTTATATATTTGATTTTGTATATAGTTACTACATCAGGTATTTCAGCCTGGATATATTTACCACATCAGATGCTTTGATTTTGTAAATATTTCCCCGTTTTAATTGGAAAAATAATATCTTCAGATTAATATTGTGACTCACCAGATCCTGAACACCGCGGATGAATAACTGTCTCTGTATCTTCTACATGTGAGTTAATATGAGCAGTTTGTTGGTTGGAGGAGCAGCAGGAGGAACAATGAGAGAGATTTGATTTGGTCGGCTGCAGAAGGCAGATGCCTCTGACATCTGGGTGATGTCAGCGTGTTGTCAACACATTGTTAGCGCCGCAAATGTGCAAACAGATTAACAGGATGCAGGAGAGCCTCCGTACTGCTGCTGCAGAGAGAGTGGAGCGCGGGGTGAGAAACAAACCTGAGACAGATTCAAACTGTCAGGAAGAGACAATAAACGTAAATAACAGCAGCACGTCATCACAGCAAAAACAACACAGTCAATAACAGAGACAAGAAGAAACTTTTCTCCCATAACCTTTTGAAAACACATGATTCAAAACAACCTTCCTAATAAGAAAATCCAATCAGATGTAATGATAGAGAAGAATGACGCGACTTAAAGCCTTTACACACATGGGGTTTGTATTAACACTCTGTAAATATGTGAATTTACAACAGTTGCAACACTTTTTCAACAAAAGGTTTGAATAGATTCCTGCAGTATGACGACCAACTACCAGGATGTCTGTCTGAGGTAAACTTAAAGCTAATGTAAGATATTTTATTGAGTTTCCTTTTAGTGAAATGCTCTGAGTTAATTTGAGTTCCCAGTATACATGTCTAATGCTTTTATTGTGAAAGGTGAGAACAGACGGAGTGGATCTGGTCCTTGTGCCTTTGTCAAGGTTGAAAGGAGTAATGAAGTTTGCCTTCTTCGTCTGGGAAAAAAGCCCAGAAAAATATATCCAAAAATAATATTTACTTTCTGTGTGAAAGTACTCAAAAAAAAAACACGCCTTCACAGTTCGGAAAAATATACTGCAACAAATTGCAAGAAAAAAACGGCCTTAACGCTAAAGAAATTCATATACACGCTTAAGAAATGTTAGCTCTCAGATCGGGGAAACTTGCAAGTCTAGCCACAAATAACTAGCATAATTAAGACAGAGCTAGTTGACAGACAGCCACATACCCCAATGTTATGGTTACTGTTTGTGATGTTGAACCTAGCTTAGCACAAACACTGGACTAATAGGGGAAACTAGCCACAAATAGCTAGCATAATTAGGGCAGAGCTAGTTGACAGACAGCTACATACCTCAATGTTATGGTAGCGGTTTGTAGCTAACTGTTGGTCATGTTGAACCTAGCTTAGCACAAACACTGGACTAATAGGGGAAACTAGCCACAAATAGCTAGCATAATTGGGACAGAGCTAGTTGACAGACAGCTACATACCTCAATGTTATGGTAGCGGTTTGTAGCTAACTGTTGGTCATGTTGAACCTAGCTTAGCACAAAGATTCTCGCCCTTGAATACATCGCTGAGAATAAAGATAAAGACAACTAAAGGTGGACTGTGTTTTCTGAGTTTTCAAACTTTAATGAGAAGAAACAAAGGTATGAATCGTGAAATGTAAAAATAAAACAGAGCGGCTACAGTGAATGTGTTTTCCAAGCCGTGACTTTAGTTGTGACTCTGAGATGAAGACGAAGAAGTAAAAGTTCTGGATGTCAAGAGTCTGTTGGTGAAGTTGACTCAGACCTTGAAGAGTTTGACGCTCAGCTCTGTGAGAAAGTTAAAAGTCCCTTCAGACCTCTTGTCAGTGGGATCCGAGCGTTTCCTCGACACCCACGTTGCAGCGCCGCGCCCCGGACCGCCGGACAATACACCACAGTGTGTTTCAAACCAGCCGGGAGGACGTGGACGTCAGCCAGACCTACCCTGAATATTCCCATCAGCTGATGAGCAGGAAGGGAACTGGGAGAGTCCCGGCCGCTCCCTGAGTCTGGCAGATATCGCCTATTCTAATGTAAAGCAAACAGACAACACAAAAGAGCCGCTGTGACTCCCTCCGCCTCACGTGGTACGTTCGTATTAAAGTCAAGTGATCTTTTCTTCTGGACTTGGAAGTCTCAGAGTTCTCCGAACTCTCTGTCCGTCTAATCAGCGCCAGCACGGACTCCCCGCAGACCCGGGGCCGTGTTAATCACCTCCAAACAGATCCATCGCGTCCAGAGAAAGTCCACATGTTTGTTCTGGACCTCTGGAGGAGGGAGCGGCAGCGTCCTTCAAGGCAGTTTGAAAACAAAGTCTGCATGTTAAAGATGCTTTAATTGGACTACATTAACCGCCAGTGGTGGAAGAAGTATTCTTAATCAAATACAAGTCTGTAAGTATTATCAGCTAAATGTAGGTTGTGCAGTAAAATGTCATTGTTTTACTATTATATATATATATTTCTGGATGAATATCACAGCTGCATTAATGTATTAATGTATATATGAGATACAGTAAAGAAAATGGAAATAACCTTAGATTTGTACTTCAGTGAAGTACTTAAGTAAATGTACTTAGTTACTTCCCACCACTGCTCTCTTCTTCTCTTGGTTCGGTCCTGTTTTGTCCGAACGTCTTTCCTTCTCATATCTCGTCTCATTATGTGACAGCATGAACATTTTGAGAATTGATTCCCAGTTTTGGGCATGATTATTTATCTCCATCTGTCTTTTCCCTCCAATGCTGCTTCCTTCTCTCCTCTTTCTCATTCCTGCTTCTTCCTTTCCTTTCATACTTCTTTCTGTCCTTCTTTCCTTTCAGTCAGAAAATCTTGAAAAAGGAGCCCAATTTTAAAGTTTCTTTTATTAAGTCTACTACTTCTACTGGGACTCCTTCCTTATTTGTCCCATATTGTTGTTGTCGTTTCACTTTCCTACTGTTACTTCCTCGTTTAGTTCCCTTCATTCTTGATCCCTTCCTGCCTTCTTTGCTTCCTTCTTTCCTTCCGATAAGGAAGCAGGAGACGTTGCAGAATGACTTGCTAGTTTGGGGCCTTTTCTCTTAATTGTACACCTCAGTTTCACACCACCCTGACAGGAAGTACTGTTACTTTTGCATCTTATTTTTACTTGTTTGCATCTTTCTTTCATTATAGTCCTCTCCTTTCTCATCTAATCTTTTTTTATATTTGCATAATTGTTCTATTTTTCTTAAGAAAGTACTTTTACTTGGGTACTTGATTACTGCAGTAAAGAGCTGAAGGCCTTAACTTGTACTTCGTGTTGTGGCGTCGCTGCAGAGACATTCGGACACAATGTCAAGTCTCTGCACAACTTTTCTAACTTCTCAGTGAATTTCAAACAAAGTGCTTTCACTTCATGTCACCATGAATATGTATGTCGATGATTTCAGTTGAGTTGTCTCGTCTCTCTTTGTCTCGTGCTCTTTCACACGCATCTCCGCTCCTCCTGCAGGATAATTACGTCTTATTTTGAAATGTATATCTGAGCTGCTGCTGCTGCTGCAGGATCCCGGTGTTGGTTTTAATTGTGTGCAAACTCACATGAAGATTTTAAGAAAGAATCTGGAGCCAGATGTGATGGCGAGCGAGTGAGGGGTGTGGGGGGGGGGGGGGGGGGGGGGTAATTTGCATTTCATTTTAACGCCGTCGGCAGATTCCTCACAGCGGAGTCGTATTGAGATGCAGCGAGGAAAAAGCTGTTAGCGCCGAGTGTTTGTGGGGTTGTAGGTATTGTCGGTGAGCGTGTGTTCCCGTGAACGGGGGTGTGTATGAAATGGCTCCTCCTATAGTAATTAGCGGTGGAGGTTGTAATTGGGCAGAATCAGTCTTACTAAGTGATTTCCTGACTGTCAAACGAGCCAAATTAATTTGAGTGATACTTTTCATTTAGTTAGCATCAAACAGCCCCTCCACTCGGCCTCCATATGGGCGTCTGATGCAACGCTCGCCATTAAACCGCCGCAGCCAGATGTTCCCCCGCAGCCCCGCCATTATCAATGCAAATTTATTCATTAAACAATTTAATTGTGTCAATGATTGACAGGCGGCGGCGTGATGACGGAGGAATGTTATGAAGCTAATAATCTGTTAGTCTTATTAACTCCCTGTGTCAGCAATATGGCTGTCAACATTTATGTGGATTAACCCTTCTAATGTCGATGCCACACACACACACACACACATCAGCTGCGCGCTGTGACAACAGACGGGCTCACCGGTTGGTTCGGCACGTTCACAAAACACACCGCCAACGCCGTGGTCACCAGGCTCAGGTGATGTAAGAGTGTGGTTTCCATTCAGATGAGCTTCAATAACACATTCATTGATGGGTTTTCTCTGTACAAACACACACATACATGTGTTCGTACTTAAAAAATGTCTCCATGCTCAATTCTTTACCAAGAATGTCCTCACTCAAAAAATAATAAAATACAAAAATGTCCTGAAAAAATCCACAATTTCCAAAAAAAACTGGAATTTCGAAACATGTCGTCGCTCTCTCAGCACCATACTGTGTACAGTAGATTGGACAGACAGACTAGTTCTTATGAAGAGATGATAGTTACTTACACCTACTAGTGTAAGTGTTGTGTAAGACAGCGCTAACGTTAGCATGCTAATACCCGACTTGTTAAGAGTAGAAATGTTGTTTAGACATTTTCAGTTCGAAGTTATCACCACCACCATGTCGTCCTCTCATTCTAAACTGTATACATACTCTGGTATCACACATGCACATCAATAAAACACAAACACGATTAAATGACAACACTCTTATCTCACAGCTCATGATGCTAAAGTGCCTTTCTGCGTTCGAAGCGCTTCTACAGTTCTTTACTTGTCAAATTATTTCTATGTTCCAGTTTTAATGGAGCAACATGATCACGTTCATGTTCACTTCCTACGTTACCGACATGACAAGCAACAAATATGACGAGAGGCTGCAGGTCCGGTGGGGAATCCAGTCTACATTTACTCACAAGTACTGAACTCAACTCTGACAGACGTGTACTTCCCTCGAGTGTTTCCATTTCATGCTAATTTAATAATAATGCATTTTGCTCCACTACATTTTAGAGGGACATGTTCTTCTTTTTACTTCATTAGATGTATTCGACTCTTATAGTTCCCATTATTTATACAGATATAACACATGATATACTTAGGGTACATCATTTGATGCAGTACTATGTATACTACTTGGTAGATAAACTCTCTAAAATTGGCTCCAAAATGACAAACTATGGTGTTAAAATGCTCCTACTGGTAGACAAAACAATAGTTTATAATAGTCTTTAATAATACAACACTGTGAAAGGAGCCATTCTGCATAATGAGTACTATTACTTTTGATACATTAAGTACATTTTCCTTTTGAACTTACAACTTGTATTTGTAATGCAACGAGTATTTGTACACTATGGTATTTCAGGAGGAGATCCGAGTACTTCTTCCATCACTGTACGTGTGTGAGGAAACAATAATCCGATTTATTTCCAGTTCTTCAGTGAGAATAGTGATTATTACTTTAAAAGCTAACAGTTTGTCAGATGGTCCTCCTGCAGCTCGTCCTCCTCTGATGGACTGCTCTCCTCTCAGACTCACGTCGGCCATAAAACTCTGATTTCATCTCCATCTGTCCGCAGAGTATCATCCACCTGAAGAACATTCCCCCCAAAACCAGAGGCTGTTCATCAGGCTGCGTCCTCGTAATGGTACACTAGATGTTATCCATTTTGTACTAATATGATTTCCTATTAAATAATGGCACCCTGCTCGCAGTTTTCTTTTTTTATTCCAGACCTGGATCTCTGTTAAACGTTTCCAGCGGAGTCACGGCGGAACGCAGAAACTCAGTTCAGCTGCGTTTTTATTGGCAATAAACGCTTTATGCTGATGAACAGTAATATGATAGTGCAACAACATTAACACGATCACGCTGATGTCAGATTCTTGTTATGAAGGTTCAAGTTGTCTGATAATGTTGATTTTGTTGTTTTCCTATTCTGTCAAAAAAAGCGTATTTTAGCAAAGGGAGAAACGTGGCTCGACAGTAACGCTTGTCATTTGCAACCATCTTGGCCTTTGGTTGCCATCAGTGACAAAAACAAACAGCAAAACATGCCCCCAAAATATAATTTAAAAAATATATATTCGTAGTGATCTTTAAATATTGGATGTTATATATTTTGGAGCCACATGTTGGTGTTGGATCCAGGACCTCAATGGTGAAGGGTCAAAGGGTCTGTGGTGTGAATCAGCACTAAAGGTCTGAAAAAAACTGTTCCCACAACTTTACCGAGTAGGTCGTCACTTTAAACAATAAACACTCAAAAACATACTTATTTTGTAAAAAAAGTCCACATTTTCCAAAAACATTGTCAATTGGTGTAGCTGTGCTATTGTTCCCATTATTGATATTAGACATCTTTACATTTGACCTGTTGATTTAACCCATCCTAAACATCAGGAGCAGTGGGCTGCTGTAAAGCATCTGGACATTCAACATGGCGACAGGTGTAAGCTTGTGGTTAAAGAATGACCCGCTTTATCCCCGGGGTTTCTTTTTGTGGTTACTTTGACGGATTCTCATCTTTTGAGTGATTTAGTTTCCTCCTGCTCACAGTCTTTGTGCTAAGCTAGGCTAAAGATGTCCTGGAAAACCACAATGTCCTTTTTGTTGTTGCTATTTCTATATCAGCAATCAACAAACAACCAGTGAAACAGTGAAGTCAAAGCTTCATGTCTTAAAGCTGCATTCTCTCTAGTGTCCACCAGGGGGCGACTCCTCTGATTGTATAGAAGTCTATGAGAAAATGACTCTACTTCTCTCTTGATTTATTACCTCAGTAAACATTGTAAACATGAGTTTATGGTCTCAATCTCTAGTTCCAAGTCTTCTTCAATACAGCATGATGTTCATTTAGTACATTATGTACATTAGTACACGGTGATTGACAGGTCTTAACCCTTTTACAGTGTTTCAAATTGATATTGTAATATATTCCGCCATTGCTTGCACTTGGCTCAACCCTCTAGTGTTGCTTCTGGTTGCAAAAACCAAGATGGCGACGACCTAAATACTGGACGGGAAACTGAAATCTTTAGTCCACAAACCAACGGGTGACTGTCCATTTCTTCTACACAGTCTATAGAAACAAAATGTAAATCAGACAGACAGAATGCTAACGTGAAGCTCCACATTTGATCTTCTCTTTTTCTTGCTGGACGCTCAGTAACTTTTGTTCTCAGCCTCTCCACCCGAGGCCGGCTTGTTCTGAAACAAACATGGAGTCAGGACGGATGGGGGAGGGGGGGGGTGCTTCGCGTCCCCGCCGGTGTTGGTGTGTTTGTTGAAATCATCACAGGCTTCGATGTTCAGAGCTCAGCGAGGAGAGGCGAGGCCGTCAGGTGGAGGGGAAACGCTCTGTTTTGCGGTGGATCACATTTGGTTTTCTGTGTTTCATTATTGACGAGGAGACGACTCTCAAACATCCAAACCCCCCGAGCGTCTCCTCCGGCCTGCAGCTTCCTGAGCTCTGTGAACAGCTCACCTCCTCCTCACTAATGTTTATTTCATCACACACAAGTTCATATTCTGCACTCTGCATTGTGAGGTGTTATTTGACTTTTAAAATGATGGTTTGTTGAGTTTTTTACCTGCAACAAAAAAACACCACCAACCATCACACGGTCCTCTGATCTAAATATTCTCTAAATAATGAGAACAAATTAACGAATCACTGGCAAAGAACTTCTGAGAACTGTTTCTTCATTGCATCATGAATAAAACCTTCCTTTTTATTGTGTGTTTTATTTAGATTTTTGTGTGGCCCGTTCTGGGCTAACGTTGGGAAACATGATTACGTTTTTAATGAAACATTCATCGTCAAACTCGTTCAGAACTCCCATCCACATTCCTGCATGTTTTAGGGAAACACTGACTCCGTGTTTCAGTCACACAACAGTGTTTTAAAGATGAACTGTGGTTCTCTGGTGATGAAGAGTTTGGACTAACAGGTTTTTAAGGAATTGATATGGGAGGAAATTGAGGAAAATTAAAGGCGGTGTTGGACTTTAAATGAGCTGCGTAACGTCACGTACTCTACTCGGGTTCTTTAAATGTTCTACTCTATTAAACTGGGATAAATCAGTGTAAATGATCCCTGAAGACAGAAGCTCATGCGTTGTCTCCGGCCAGATGTTAGAAAGGCAGCCTGGAGTCAAATACAACAGATTCACAGATCCAATAAAAGATAACGGCACACTATAACTAGTAGCAATCAATACACAGTAAAGACACATTCAAGGTAAATATGAGAAAATAATGTGATGATCAACAACTGGAATCAATAAAGTGATTCTGTGATTCGCCTCAATCCAAAGCAGCGAGATGTTACTTTACTCAACAGGTGTGTTAACGTCCGACAGTCCAGTTTAATGTACAACATGCGGATCATTACAGTGTACTGTTTACTAGACAATGAACAGGGAGTGACTACATTTAGATTTATTATTTAATACTATTGTTTTCCAGCGACTCCTTTATTTCCTTTGTGTTGTTACATTGTGGAATATTTCATTATTTAAAGAATCTTAAATGAAATCCAGATGAGATTCAAGAGTCTTTCTGTTATTCAGAATTTAGTTTTGTCGCCCGGGGCCTAACATTTAGTCACATATTCATAATTTATTTCTGTTTCCGACCAGTGTACGTTGTAACATCAATAATAATAATAATAATAATAATGTATCGAGCTCACAACCAACGTGACAAAGTGCTTAAAAAAATAAATACATTTTTAAAACAAATACAAAATCAAAAGGTATTAAAATCAATGAAATACATGGATAGTTTAGATGAACTGAATTAACTGAATTCAAACGTCAGATAAGAAGTGAAGCTGTTTGTTTGCAGGAGGAGAAAAACCTCCGACTCGACACCTGAACCCTAAACCTCTCTTGACGGCTCGACATTTCAGAAAAAAAACTTTCCTCTTGTGAAAGACAAAAATAAATAAAAAAAACTCACAGCAGACGTTAGAATAAATGTTGTTGGAGCAGAAACAGCATGTCGGCTTTCAGGCCCCATTAGAGCCGAGAGCAAACAGCAGAAACAAGCGTCCAATCAAACATCCAGCGCTGCAGGACGAGTGGGAACCGACAGCATCTCCCCCGAGACCCAGCTCTTATCATCCACCGGTAAACCACCTCCTCCTCCTCCTCCTCCTCCTCCTCCTCTTCGTCTTCTGTGATACGCGTTATTACTCTGACACCTGTGCCTAACATGTGGAACTTAATGTCTTTTCATTTGCCATTTGTTTCCTCCTAAACAAGGTGCAGGGTCCGGGGTGGGTTCGTCTGCTGGGAGCTCAACACCAGCTGGAGGTTTACAGACGGGACGAAATGTGCCATTACACCCCCACCGCCCCCCCCCCCCACACCCCAAACCAACACACACACACACACACACACACACACACACACAGGCGTCACTGTCAATGCTCATCTGTAAATGCTGTCGACTGAATGAAAAGATTTGTGTCTCCTCCACTTTGGTAAAGTGGCTCAGTTTAAATCACAGACTGTTCATAAGAAGTGGACATTGTCATTGTGACGTCTGTCATTGTGACGTCTGTCATTGTGACGTCTGTCATTGTGACGTCTGTCATTGGTTTGTGGACTGACGTTATGAAGCCTCGAGTTCGAGTGACGTAGAGACGCCGTATACGTCTCTGGTAGAGACCTGTCAATCACCGTGTAGCCCCGCCCCTAAAGCATCCCCTGCTTTATGGTCTGTTTGACTCTAAATGGACCATAATGTACTAAATGAACATCATGCTGTATTGAAGAAGACTTGAAACTAGAGATTGAGACCATAAACTCATGTTTACAATGTTTACTGAGGTAATAAATCAAGAGAGAAGTAGAGTCATTTTCTCATAGACTTCTATACAACCAGAGGAGTCGCCCCCTGGTGGACACTAGAGAGAATGCAGCTTTAACACTTCACTCGGCAGAACCTCAATAATATCCGTCAGAAGTGGAAGAAGTATTCAGACCCTTTACTGCAGAACCAACACGTTCTAAACGTACTCAAAGTTAAAGTATTGACTGTGACCATGTACGTTTTCAGCTTTATTCTCCAGCTGATCCAGGAGGCTTTTTAAAGAGTTTATTTATCTGAAGAAGTAGGAGGATTCCCTCAACACATAAAGGAAACACTTCATCCTTCAGTTCATCACAAACATTCAACATCAAAACATTGATTCCATTCAGCTGATCATCAGATCTCGACCAACAGTCGGGTCAAAGGAGCGATCGCTTTAAAACACGGACCTCTTGTTTAAACTTAATGAAGTCTTTGTGAGTGCAGATCATGAACCTCTCGTCACACATTATTAAACACTCTAAAAAAACGATCGCCGCATTTAATTTCCATGAGCAGACGAGTTAATTCACTTTCCCCCTTTTTCTGCCTTTTTTTCTGCTTTTTGATTTCAGCCGAAGCCGCGAGGTCAGAGGTTAATGAGGACGCTCGCTTTCTCTCTTCACCTGTTCCATATTACATGAAGTGATCAGTAATGACTCGCCGTCAGGTTTAATCTCTGCATGCTGCAGGCCGACGCACTGAAGACAGAGCAGGGAGAAGAAAGAGAGAACGAACGGAAAAGTTTTCTGTTGTTACGGGATCTTCAATTAAAAGTCCATCAAACTGATGAAAAGACAACCGCAGAAGACAAACAATGAACAAACACAGACACACATGATTATACAAAACATATCAACACAGTCTCACGGCAGTTTGGGAAATAGTCATGAAATGCAATTTTTTACCTTTTTAGGGATATTGTGTAACAAAAACGAATGTTTGGTTTACAAAAAACATCAATGCGTTTAATTTGTGTCCACCACAAAAAAAGGCTCCGAATTAACTCTTTATCGCCATTGTTTTTGTGCTAAGCGACACAAAAAAAAACAGACAATTCATGTTGCTGTAAATACAAATATAAATACAAATAGATTACATTTTCGTGACTATTTCACAACCTGTCATGATACTGGGCTGAAACACAGTCATAGTGATGTCATCAATTGGTTTGTGGACTGCTGTTTTGAAACCTTAAATTTGTCGATTTCGCCGTCGCCATCTTGGATTACGGCCGTCGCCATGTTGTCTTTTTGCAACCAGTGAACAGGAAGTGACCACATCTGGACTGAGGAGGAGCGACGTAGAGACGATGTGTAGCCCCGCCCCTAAAGCATCCCCTGCTTTATGGTCTGTTTGACTCTAAATGGACCATAATGTACTAAATGAACATCATGCTGTAGTGAAGAAGACTTGAAACTAGAGATTGAGACCATGAACTCATGTTTACAATGTTTACTGAGGTAATAAATCAAGAGAGAAGTAGAGTCATTTTCTCATAGACTTCTATACAACCAGAGGAGTCGCCCCCTGGTGGACACTAGAGAGAATGCAGCTTTAACACATAAAGCTTTGGCTTCACTCAACATACAACATCAGTTGGAATGATTTCATTGGTCAAACATATATTTCCGTAGGTGGAAATCGAGGTCAGTCCGAAGATTTGTTCCCTAAATCTACAATTACACTTTTTTTTTTTTTCATATATCATTTTTTTGGGATGAAAATCCGTCCTCAGTGTGAAACTGCTTTCAGTCTCTTGCTGGTCTGCTGCATCATTTTGGACACGTCTCTCCTGAAACCTCAGACTCTCTCTGTGAACGTCGTGAACGCCTCTGGAATGTTAAATAAAGTTGCGTGAGTTTGAATGAAACAACAGGACTGATGATGATGGTGACAGTGAGAGCAGAGGAGATAACTGTCTGAATAAAAATGATAAACTCTGCAGCTCCTCAGCTCCACCGGCTCCAGTCCCCAGCCGGTGATTTCGGCCGCAGGTTCAAATCCCACAACACACACACATAGTAATGACCCCTGGCTCCTCCCAGCATGCACTGCTGCTGTGTTTTATGTTTATTTATGGGGGGAGGGGGTGGACTGACATGTTTATTGTGGCCCTCGGATCAGGAGCCGCCGGGGGCCACAGGTGCAGAGTTTTACATGAGGAGAGATTTACTGTATGGTCGCCATGGAGAGGGGGGAGACGGGGGAGACACAGGGGGGGGGGGGGGGGGGGGGGCTCTGCTCCAGTATCACTAACAGACTCTGGACTGTAACCGAGACAGTTTTAATTTAATATTTCTTTATTATTTTGAGTTCCATTATTTTCTAGTAGAAGTTGTGAAGATGTTTGTGTGTTATTGTTTTTATTGTTTTTATTGTTTTTATTGTTTTTATTGTTTTAAGTCGCTTTGTTTGTTTTGACCAAATCTCCTTATTATCATGAATAAAAACACTTTGTTTGGTCGCCTACATACAGTACCGGTTACATATTCAGATTATTAGAACAAAATAAATCAACTAATAAATGATGATGTATTAAATATAGATTGAACTACTCAGCAGTATTTAAAGTGATTAAAGTGATCCACCTTTAGTGGTGATTTATACATTAATGCATCAATAATTATAATCCGGTGATATAATAAATATTATTCTGCATGATGAGTACTTTCACTTTTAGTACATGTTGATGCTACTTCTGTGCTTATACATAAGTAAAGCTGCTACAGCGAACCCCCTTACTATTATCACTTACTTTATTTTTATCTTATTTATTAAGCTATTATTTTATATTAATGTAGTTATTGCGTCACACTCACAACACAATGAAAAACTATTTCTACAAACGATCAAAACAACCACAAAACACCTCTCCACACGGTCCACGTAGTGGCTAAATAACTTGACTTTTATATTTTTTATAATTTAATTTAATTTACTTTTATTAATATGCTGTTTATTACTTTTTGTAAAAGTCACCTAATATTTGCTGTTAATTAAATGTGGAATAGATGCAGCTGTACGTGTCACTGCAGAATCCTGCAACTTTTTAAAATCTATTATTTATATATTTGATATATAACGTGAGGACGGTGTGGAAGTGAACTTGAGGAGATTGTCCCAAAAAACATGAAACCACATAAAGAAACGTATTTGAAAGATTTCATGTGTTTCTTTGTCGTGATGTAAGACGAAGCTCTTACGTGTTATAAAGTTCATAAAGCTGTTGATGTGATGACACATCCTCTCTGTTATCTCTCACTTCAGCTAAATGCTCCACTTCTGAGACACTCTTGAGAACAACATGACCTTCATGTGACGAGGTCAGCTGTATTGACTTTCTACTTTTCTTTTTGTTGAGTTATTCACATAAAGTTAAATATACTGAGTTCATGCGTTTCCTGTAAGAAATGAACCAGAACTACGATCTGATCTGAGATCCGTCACATCGACGCCCATCACACCAGTGAACTGGTTTACTTCAGCTCTGAACTGTAACGGAGATGAATACAGAGACAACACCACTTCCTCCTCTTCCTCTTCCTCCCTTTCTCTTTACGTTTGTTCACATGTCTTCCTCTCTTCTTCTCTCTCGTTTATACCTCATCTTCCTCCTCCTCCCCTCCTCATTTCCTGACATCCTTTCCTCTTTTATCCCTCCTCCTTCCTCTTTTCCTCGGCATCCTCCCATCTCTTCCTCTCCTGTATTTTCCACCCCTCCTCTCTCACATGTTCACACCTCTTCAGATTTTCTTTTTCGCTAATCCCTTCCTCCTCCCCTCTCTGTGTCTCCCTCCCTCCCTCCCTCCCCCCTCCTCTCTATCTTTACATTCTTTACACCTCTACCTCTTAAGATTTCTCTTTCCTAATCCTTTCTCTCCCTCCTCCTCTCTCCACCTCTTCCCCTCCTTCATTTCATTTTCTGACACCTCTTTTATTTGCCTCCTTAGATTTGCCCTAGATAATCCCTCCCTTTCCTTTCTCCCCCTTCTCCTCCCAATCACTTCTCCCCTTCCTCTTACCTTCCTCCCCTCCACCCTTCCCTCTCCGTCCTCTTATATTCATATTTTTTTCTCACATTTCTCTGTATTTCCTCCCTCCTCTCCATCCTCACATTTTCCACTCTCCCTCTCTCCTCTCTCCTCCCTCTCTCCTCCCTCCCTCCCTCCCTCCCTCGCTCTTCACAAACACGCCTGTAACCATGCCCTTTCCCTCTTCAAACTAATTACCTCGGCTACCTTGTACCCGCCGCCCCGCGGGACTCCAACAACTGTCAGACCAGTATTATTTTTGAAATTTAAACAATCATCTTACGTGCGCTGCTGCTAAGATCCTGGCCTTTTCGGCAGCTTCGACCTTCAGTAATTAATACCCCAGGGCCCATTATTGGCAAAGCCTTTATCCTCTGGGCCAAGAAGCCTCTAACCCGCTAATTACGGCCAAGCAGCTAATCTTCCAGCCGGCTGATTGACAGCTACACCTATTCTACTAATTGCCTGTTGCAGACAACACCTGGTGAACCGCAGCGCCGGGGGAGAGCGCCGGGCTCCGACAACGCCTATGGGTCCTGGGGGAGGCCAAACAAGTGAGGGGAGGCATTGTGTGTGTGAGAGAGAGAGAGAGAGAGAGAGAGGGGTTTGTATTGTCTTCATGTGCAGGAGGAGGAAGAGTGTGTGACGGAGAGGAAGACAGTTTAGTTTGTGGTTGTGCGTTTTGGTTGTATGTACAGTGTGTGAGGGCAACATGTTGCTTATTGGACACGAGAAAATAAATAAAACACCACAAGCTCATGTGAAAACATTTAGTGAGGTGTTTCATTGGTGTCTCTGAGGACACCTGAGCGTCTACTCTGTCTCTACGAGGACGCCTAACAGTCCATTCTGTCTTTAAGAAGACACCTGAGATACCGTTCCGTCTCAGTCTATTCCGTCCCTATGAGGACACCTGAGAGTCTACACCTGACACTCAACAAGTGTCTCACTCTCTCTAACGAGGACGAATCGGTCTTTGTCTCAACATGGATATCTGATAGTTGTGGGAACCTGTTGCTGTCTCTATGGAGACACCTGTTTGTCCACTATTGTCTCCATGTGGACACCCGGTTGTCCATTCCGTCTCTTACAGCGTGTCCACTTCCCAAAGAAACAAATAGAACATTTTTAACAGAGTTGTTCCGTCTGACAGATGTGATGCCGCCGGACGCTTTGAGATCACGAGTTGAGTCCTGTGAGTCCGAACAAAAGGTCCTCGAGTTTAAGCGTCTTTTCACACTTGTGTTAAATGTTGCTCTGTTATCTCGTGACCGAACATTTGAAGTTTGTTTACCATTCTTTGTGCTGATTCTACAGTAAAGGTCACCCCCCCCCCCCCCCCCCCCCCCCCCCCCCTCCATACTCCTGACTCTCAGTTTTACTACACCGGGGTTTTTAATCGGCGCGTTGGCGAGTTGGGGTTTGGAGAATAAGTCGGAGTGATATCTGAGCGTCTGACAGCAGCAGACGAGGAGGGGAGTGATGTCTGAGCGGCAGCCGTTGGGGGTTTGGGACTCGCTGTCAGTCTGCCTCCGTTTGACAGGCTGGCGAGGGGAAAAGGCCAGAGCTCTAAAGGCTCAGCGTGGGGGCCGCAGGCGTGAGGAGGGCGCCGCCCGCCCGCCACGACGAGAGGTCGCCTCCCCGGTCCGACGGGACGCCCGGCGCCACCGTGTTGTGCAAATGTAACCCATCGCCCCCCACGGCTCCTGACCTCAAAACTGGCAGCGCCCTGCGTGCGTGGGCCGATCGATTGATCTAAATAACATTATGATGTGATTAACATAAGCGGCCCGTGGAGGGGCCCGGGCGGGGCCCCGACAGGCCGGACCACACAGCAGGCAGCGTCACGGCGGAGCGACGCCACGGATCAGAGAGTCAGAAAAATCCATCTGGAGAGTCTCTGCTGCGGCCAAATGTGCTTATGCAGATTATTATACATGCAGTCAGAGGAAACAACAGAAATCATAATCAGCTTCCAAAAAGTTATTACTGTGCAGATTTATTTCCTGTGTTTTCTGAGTAATATCCCAACATTTTTAAAAGACTTTCCTTTGAAATATCTTTTCATTTGTTGACAAACAAGCACACGATTCATCAGGAGGAGTTTCTAATAATTAATGATTTCTTTGGAATCTTAAAGGTCTTTTCAGGAGAATATTAGTTTGTAACTGTAACTGGTGATAAACAGCCATAAGGGAACATGCTAACACGTTAGCTGTAAATCACATGCTAACATTTTACCCATAGGTGAACAAGCTAACACTTGCTAACACTTACGCCATAAGGGAACATGCTAACACTTTAGCCATAAGGGAACATGCTAACACTTTAGCCATAAGGGAACATGCTAACACTTTAGCCATAAGGGAACATGCTAACACTTTAGCCATAAGAGAACATGCTAACACTTTAGCTGTAAATCACATGCTAACATTTTACCTATAGGTGAACAAGTTAACACTTGCGCCATAAAGCAACATGCTAATATTTCTACCATAAGGGAGCATGGTTCAAGGATCATTTATTGTCATTCTGCAACAAAGGGTTGCACAACGAAATATTGTTGTGTGTGTGTGTGTGTGTGTGTACATGTATATATACTCTATATATATATACTCTATATATATATAAATATGTGTGTGAGTGTCTGTGTGTGTTCAGGTTCCTGACCGTTGGTCTGCAGAGTGCGGCGGCGGCGGCGGCTCATTCATCATTGTGGTTGAACAGAGATGATTAATCTGCTGTTGGAGCCTCACAGCTGTGAGCAGAGACCCAGGGGGCGCTGTGGAGCTGCTGCTGCTGAGGGAGGTGTGTGTGTGTCTGTGTGTGTGTGTCTGTGTGTGTTCTTTTGCATACTTAATATATGTGTATGTGTAGGATGAATATGTCATGACTGTGTGTGTCTCAGTGTGTGTAAACCTGTCCACATGTGTATACAGTTTATGCCTGAGTGCTTGTGTGTGTGTGTGTGTGTGTGTGTGTGTGTGTGTGTGTGTGTGTGTACATGCTTGTGTGAGCTTTTAGCCTGTTAGCAGCCGGGCTCTATGGTTGCTAATGTCTGTTGAAGGGATTATCATTATTTCAGTCTGAACCAAAGTGGTGCAACAAAAATAATCATCACAACATTTAAAAACACAAATCTTGTGTTTGTGTTTGTGTGTCATTTCTTGTGCTGTTTGTTGGTCACGTTCTGCATGTGACTGCTTACATATATCTGTTTGTGTATGTTCGGGTTGAACATCCCTCCACCTTTTCTACACGCAGCGGTGATTCTCCATCGCCTACTAACTTCTAACATTCGGGCCTCTCGGTCAGTCGACCGCACCGATCTGCTCATCTTACATTCATTTCATGGAAACTCTGCCCGGCTGATGCAACGGCAGCAACCTATTGACATTGTGCGACTTCTTTAAAACCAGTTGAACTTGCAAAAAAGAGTGAGGCTGCGTTTTAAGCTTTCCCTCCTTTCTGTTCTCTTCTCATCTTCATCACGGAGCAGCAGCAGCGAGTATGTCTAATAACGTCATATCAAGTCATATGTTTTATTAAACCTAACCAAGTAGTTTTGTTATGTTTTTGTTTAGTTTTCTTATAATTAACAGCTTTAACCATGTGCTTAAAACAAATGTAGTTTAGTTGTATGGGAACATCATTTTAAAGGAGACAAGGTTGGTCTAAATGAATATTTACAACTTTTCTGGCAGAATGATTAAACCCATGATGATGATGAATCATAGGATATTGTTTTTAAATAGCTGAGAATGTGATAACATGTGGAAATGCAGAGAATGCTATTTGAATGCATGAGACGCTCCACTTTTCAAACCAACGTTGGGCCCTTTAGTGTGTGTGTGTGTGTGTTCTCAGAGTGTGTGTGTGTGTGTGTGTGTGTGTATGTGTGTGTGTGTGTGTGTATGTGTGTGTTCTCAGAGTGTGGGTGTGTGTGTGTGTGTATGTGTGTGTGTTCTCAGAGTGTGTGTGTGTGTGTGTTCTCAGAGTGTGTGTGTGTGTGTTCTCAGAGTGTGTGTGTGTGTGTTCTCAGAGTGTGTGTGTGTGTGTTCTCAGAGTGTGTGTGTGTGTGTGTGTTCTCAGAGTGTGTGTGTGTGTGTGTTCTCAGAGTGTGTGTGTGTGTGTGTGTTCTCAGAGTGTGTGTGTGTGTGTGTGTTCTCAGAGTGTGTGTGTGTGTGTGTGTTCTCAGAGTGTGTGTGTGTGTGTGTGTTCTCAGAGTGTGTGTGTGTGTGTGTGTTCTCAGAGTGTGTGTGTGTGTGTTCTCAGAGTGTGTGTGTGTGTTCTCAGAGTGTGTGTGTGTGTGTTCTCAGAGTGTGTGTGTGTGTGTTCTCAGAGTGTGTGTGTGTGTGTGTGTGTGTTCTCAGAGTGTGTGTGTGTGTTCTCAGAGTGTGTGTGTGTGTGTTCTCAGAGTGTGTGTGTGTGTGTGTGTTCTCAGAGTGTGTGTGTGTGTTCTCAGAGTGT
This sequence comes from Leptoclinus maculatus, assembly GCA_032191485.1. NCBI lineage: Eukaryota > Metazoa > Chordata > Actinopteri > Perciformes > Stichaeidae > Leptoclinus > Leptoclinus maculatus. The sequence continues at coordinate 340,845 of JAVDOI010000011.1, read as the reverse complement.
GTGTGTGTGTGTGTTCTCAGAGTGTGTGTGTGTGTGTTCTCAGAGTGTGTGTGTGTGTGTTCTCAGTGTGTGTGTGTGTGTGTTCTCAGAGTGTGTGTGTGTGTGTTCTCAGAGTGTGTGTGTGTGTGTTCTCAGTGTGTGTGTGTGTGTGTTCTCAGAGTGTGTGTGTGTGTGTTCTCAGAGTGTGTGTGTGTGTGTATGTGTGTGTTCTCAGTGTGTGTTCTCAGAGTGTGTGTGTGTGTGTTCTCAGAGTGTGTGTGTGTGTGTTCTCAGAGTGTGTGTGTGTGTGTTCTCAGAGTGTGTGTGTGTGTGTTCTCAGAGTGTGTGTGCATGCTCATGTGTTTCTCCCAAGTGTTGGAGTTTTTTTTCCAGGAGTTTCCATCTTTACGATCGTCCTCGCCCCTCGTCACCAGGCAGCACACACACACATGCCCCGTGGGCTTCTGGGTAGCGATTGGTGGAGGCAGACCTGCAGCTCCACAGCCGTTAACGACGCAAATGGAGCAGAAAAGTAGTTGGAGGGGAACGACAGCTCGGTCCTCAGCGTGGCATCACTTCCTTCCTTCCTCCCGCGTCAGCTCCCGGTCCACTTTAACGCTTAGCTTAAATGACACTCGAAGCGTTCCTCGTGGGTTTGTTTTGTTTCCATCGCTGACCTTTTGTGGGGGAAAGTCTTCATGGCGGTGGAGGAGCCGGCACCCAGGGTCTGGTTCAGGCCGCTCTGGGGAAGAAGAACTTCTTCTGAGTCAAACACCAATCAAAGAGGGAGAAGCTGCTTCTACATGTTGAATTAAGCCACACGAGTCGTTTCTCATCCTGTTAGCAGCTCTGCGGATGGTAACTCACTTTGGACTGAAACATCTCCATATTACTGGATGTACTGTGATGAAATGTTCACCGTTCATGTTCAGGATGAATTTAAATAACTTTGGTGATCCTCTGACTTTACATCCAGCGCCAACAACAGGTTCAACATTTTAAATGTGTCCAATACCTGCAGAACTAATGTCATGTATCAGCCTCAGCTGTGTTGACCGCTAATAAGCTAATGTTAGCATGCTAAGCTAAGATGTGCTATAGGACCGTAGAGTCTGTGATGGATGGTAAGAAAGATTCTCATGTTGAGGTTGTTGACTTGTTCATGTCATCAAGTCAGTTGACAGAGTACAAATTAAAGTTCAGATATGTTACAGATCTTAACATCTTTAGAGTCAGTTTCTGAACGCCACATGAAACGTGTGAATGTCTCTTCTTCTTCTTCTTCTTCTTCTTCTGTGGTATTCATGTGTTGGTGTGATCAGCCTCCACACTGTCAGAGCTGAAGAGAAGAAGAGGAGCTGCTTTATTATTCAGAAGCTAAATTAATGCATTCAAAGAGAGGAGCTGCAGCGCTGCGAGCTCTGAGGGTCAAACACATGCAAATATTAGCATGTTGGGATGCTCTTTAAACACTCCATCATGTGTGTGTGTGTGTGTGTGTTATATAACCGGGTGTGTTTGAATTTAATTAGCTCCCTACTTACAGTCTGATATCAGCTAATGAAGCAGCAGAGTGTCTGTCGGTGATGAATGGGAGGCGTCACCTTAAAACATGATAAATCGGACTCGGCCCCTCTGGACATCAAAAACACAACGCCGTCCGAGCGTGGGATCATGGGTAAATTAGACCTGCATGTCTCCCTCGGTGGGAGGGCGGGGAGGGGGGGGGGGGGGGGGGGGGAGGGAGGGAGGAGGGAGGAGGGAGCCGTCGTGGGTGGAAGTTGTGTGTGGAAATCACAGGGGCCGAAAGGCACACTGAGCTGGAAATGTCAGGCCCCTGAAGAGGAGCCCCGTCTGACAGAGAGCTGAATAACACACAGAGAAGAAGAAGAAGAGAGGAAGAGAGGAAGAAGAGGAAGAAGAGGAAGAGGAGCTCAGCCTCACTTTCATGTGGAGACACAAAGAGGGAAAAAACACACACATGAGGAATAGGAAATATACAACACATGAGGAAGAGGAAATATAAAACACACATGAGGAAGAGGAAATATAAAACACATATGAGGAAGAGGAAATATAAAACACATATGAGGAAGAGGAAATATACAACACACATGAGGAAGAGGAAATATACAACACACATGAGGAAGAGGAAATATACAACACACATGAGGAAGAGGAAATATACAACACACATGAGGAAGAGGAAATATACAACACACATGAGGAAGAGGAAATATACAACACACATGAGGAAGAGGAAATATACAACACACATGAGGAAGAGGAAATATACAACACATATGAGGAAGAGGAAATATACAACACATGTGAGGAAGAGGAAATATACAACACATATGAGGAAGAGGAAATATACAACACATATGAGGAAGAGGAAATATAAAACACATATGAGGAAGAGGAAATATACAACACACATGAGGAAGAGGAAATATACAACACACATGAGGAAGAGGAAATATACAACACACATGAGGAAGTGGAAATATACAACACACATGAGGAAGAGGAAATATAAAACACACATGAGGAAGAGGAAATATACAACACACATGAGGAAGAGGAAATATACAACACACATGAGGAAGAGGAAATATACAACACACATGAGGAAGAGGAAATATAAAACACACATGAGGAAGAGGAAATATACAACACACATGAGGAAGTGGAAATATAAAACACACATGAGGAAGAGGAAATATACAACACACATGAGGAAGAGGAAATATACAACACACATGAGGAAGAGGAAATATAAAACACACATGAGGAAGAGGAAATATACAACACACATGAGGAAGAGGAAATATACAACACACATGAGGAAGAGGAAATATAAAACACACATGAGGAAGAGGAAATATACAACACACATGCCTGTTTCAACGTTCATCCTTCTGGCGTATTATTATTAATGATGATTGAGACTTTAGTGCGATGATTCTTTGCAGAAATGTGGTGAATTATTGACACGGACCCTAAAAAGAAGAACCTCGGCGCCGATTCATCAATGTTTCTACAGCCGCTGACGATTGAGATTCATAAAACAGAATCCGGTGAACTTTGTAAATCTGATGAAATTCATTTCTCTGTATGTTTCTTTGTGTTCTGTTCAGCACAAAATGGACGTAAAGTTGTCGTTTTGAACGTTCGGGTCGTGCAGCAGCAGCGGTTGTGGCTGTTCTTCTGTCAGACTCGCAGCCTAATGACACAGAGCCAGACATTTAATGCACCTACCAAGACAGTGATTATCACCTCTGTAATCCTACAGTTCATTAGTCCCCCCTCCCCCCCTCTCGTCATAATTAAGTTGGAGAAGTGCTGGGCCCCGGGGACCCTCCTCCTCCTCCTCACTAATGCACACATTAACACTCAGCCTCTGTTGGACTTTAAGAAGGTGTGTGGAGGATCGGGTCTGTCTCCGGTCTTGTTCTGGGGAGGGGGGGTCTTGTTAGCGTTGGTTTTACGGGCGTATCGATCAGCGGTCGAGGTTAACGAGCAGACGGGATGTTTTTCCTAATTGTACTTTATGTTCCAGTTGTGGAAATGTTTTTTTATTTACAGAGACCCTTAATCTCAGAAGCATGTTGCAGGTTAACAGACTGTGTTTATTGTAGACTACAGTGTAATAATAATAATACTGCTGCTGGTGTGGATACCGACTCCAGATGTAAATTACACAGTTCAAACGCATGTGAACCGCAGATTAATGACACAGTTCATCGTTAACCATCACAGTGTAAATAAAGTTTTACTGACTCAGTAGAACATGTGTTTCTAGTCTCTGGTCTCTGATAATGTTTCATTGTAAACAACCAATCAGTGTTTAAACCAATCAGAGGAGAGCTAGTAACGTTAGCAGCACCGCTAACGGCTAACCAACGGAGGTTCACTTCAGGTACATTATGATGCCTTCAGGCTCTGCTCAGTGAACATGAGTACTGGCTGAAGGTACATTATGACGTTATCATGATGTGTTCACGTGTCATCTGTAAAATGTAGTTTTGGTGATGAACTTGAATAAATCCAGTTTGAAGATGTTTTCACATGAATATAAAATAGATATTAGAGATGAATTCAACCCAAACAACGATCTTTTCCTCAACCTAAGTAGTAGACAGAAGTTGTTTTTTAAAAGATACGTGTTGCTGGACTTTTGTAGGAAAACGCACAAAAGGTGAGGAGCTTTTTGGACGATAACAAACGAACCGCTGTACGAGGAAACATCCGTGTATTTGTCACGTAACTTGCGTACTTCAGTAACTTCTGTAGTTATTTGAACCCAAACGACGATCTTTTCCGAAACCTAACTACGTAGTTTAGCTGCCTGAACCTAACCGAGTTGTTTCCTGTGAAGACGGAAGTTTATTTTGAAAAGACTTAAATCATAAGAACAGTTGTATGAGGACACATTACAATGTTTCCTATCGAGCTCCGTCTATAAAGACTCAACATGCCAGAAGAAGCCCGTCTCACCAACACCAGAGACAACAATAACATCCTCTGTTGTGTTTCTCTTCTGAGATCTCACTCCTGGCTGCAGACGGAGAGCTGAGGTCCAGACTGCAGCCAGTTAGACTGAAGCTCAAACATGAAAATGAATTATTGTTATTATTTCTATATGTTTTGTGAATGCAGCTCACTGCGACCGTGAAGACACACAGGGGGGGGGGGGGCTGCATAGAGAGAAGGGAAGAGGACGGTTTCCCTCGATGAGGGTCATGTCTGGACCCCCGAGCAGCACACACACACACACACACACACACACACACAGTGAAATCTGTAAACATTATGAGAGAAGTCGACTCTCCTGCTGCCTCTGAGGACTCGCTGCTTCATGCATAATGCAGACTCAGAGTTTGACCGCTGGCCTGCAGCTGATTGGCCGTCTCGGGGTCGGGGGTAGGGGGGCGTGGTGGGGGTGAACGGTCCATCTCCAGCAGCCTGGAGACCCAACACACACACACACACACACACACACACACACACACACACAGAGAGACAGATCGATGCAGGTGGACTGAGGTGCTGCAGGATTATCTGACCACATCGACTCGGTTTTACTTTCTTTGTTCACACGAGAACGAAGATGAACAGATAAGAAACCTCAAATCTCTGCTTGTTGGTTTCTCTCATACAGGAACAACAGACCCTTTTTACAGCCGACATCGTCGTATAAATGTGTGCACATGTTGTAAACCCGGACGTCCAGACGAGTCGACAAACTTTACATATTAACACTGTTAACAGCATCAAAATGTCTGGTTGTTGCGTGTTTGTGTTTGTCAGCTCGACAGAATTCAGGATCACGAGCGTTTCAAAGCAACAGGTGTTTCAGTTTAACAAGTGACCGTGTTAACTGGTGACCTTCAGCCGAATGTTTGGTAGACAATAAACACAGATGTTTAAAACTGATTCACGCATTTGAAGAGGACGACGACATGTTCTGTTGGTGCTCCGTCACTACGACGCATTGAGTCACCACATAACACGGTCACTCGTCACAACGGAACATCGGCGGCATCTATGTCTGCACGCCGTTAAACCTGTTGACTACCATTGTCTACTTTAAACGTGACTGAAGTGAAACCTCCGAGTCACCTCATGGTGTTTGACGTGCTGTTCGTGAACACAGAGAGCAGAGCTGGATCATCTGGTGACTCGTGGTTCCTAATGTCTCTCTGGTGGAACGTTACACGCTGGGTTTCTCCACCAGACACATGTTTATATCTGGACTCTAAATACTGGACCACTAGCTGATGTATTCTACACACTCACTAACCGCACACAGATCTGGAAAGTCACTTTAGTTTAGGTTGCATCCTCCATCTTTGGTGGTTAATGTTCCTACATAGCTTGACAAGCTGTTGCACTTCTGTTGCCAGACTTCGGTAGGTCATCATTGTTTACAAACTGTAAACGTGTATATTTACTCTCCATGAAGACCTCACAGAGACCGCAGACCTCCGTACGAACCAACAGCATCATGACGATTAGGTGGTCCTGTACACACGGTGAGTAAATTGCTGCTGTTCTGTCCGTTAGGCTGAAGAGCGGATTCCCTTCGGAGTTCGTTGGGGGGTTTCTGTAGTGTGGTTAGAGCAGTTGTCTCGGGGGCACGTCCGAGGCTGCAGGTGGGCGGCCAGTTCCTGGTTGCTTTACCGATCCTGCGGGTTTTAGTGCGTAAGTACCCACCACATGTAGCACCTGAAGACTAGAGGGGGAGCTTACTTAGTCTCTGGTTAGGCAGTCAGAGGGATGGAGCTGCAGTGATGTATATTTTACTGTTCGTGGGTTAGTTAAATTCTGTACGGATCAAACTAGTTTCTTGTGTTTCCTGCTAACTACATGTTTTGTATTCCGGTTTTTGTGATCATGGTCATGTTCTTGAAGTTTCTGGGTAGTTCAAGACTCGGTAATGAGAGCATTGCACAGCCTGTTGGGTGTCTGGGTGTTGGACCCAGTTACCTTGCAGGTGGAACCTGAAGACTGCTGCTGCACAGTGGCAGTAGGTTCTTAATGGTTCATTAGGGTAAGCGAGTTGGTAATAAAGGAGGGATGTGGTGAACTGTTTTTTGTGTTTGTGCGGTGACAGGCAAGTTGTTAGCTTGACCTGTTACCTTTCAGGAACATAGGCGCTAACGCTCATGCCTTGGTTGGGTGAGCCGAGTTGTAGTTGGGTTGCCTCTTTGCGCGTCTATCAGAGGAACCTTTAGGAGGCTACAGCTTAGCGCTGATGGTAGTTCTGTTCGGTGTTTTCCGTTAGCTGGTAATTAGGAAAATTACAGTTCTGGGTGTTCACCACTCGTTCATGGAGCCCATTGCATGAACTGGCCCTCCCAGGAAACCCTGCTTCCCATCATGTGCTGTACCATATCACTGTATCTCTCTGGCCTTCCTTCCTTCTCTGCTCTCACTCTTAGATGCTTCTCCACATGTTGGAGTTGCTGGGTTGCAGAGTGGAGATTGATTGGTGGGCTGGGGAGATGCACTCACAACCGGTAGTATGAAACCTGTAAATATGAAACCTGTATGTAGTTTATGGAAGGGGGTGTGACGAGCCCTCCCATCCACTAGGGGCCTGTGTCCTGTTTGCTGCCTACTCTGCTTTCAGGATGTTGATTGGCAGCTAACGAGCCCACCGGAGCCTGCTGGAAGTGGCAGCTCTGGTGTAGAGGACCTGGCTGTTTGCTGTTTGTTTGTTTAGTAGTTGGTTGATTAAATAAATGTCTATTTATTACTTTTATCACTCGTCTTGTCTCCCTCATGTTGCGGCCTTTTGAGCCGGGTCGTGACAAACTCACACAATCCCAGAAAAATAAACAGGTTAATGGTAAATGTCCTCAATGTTACTGCTCTACAGTAAAAGTCAGCGGAGGAAGTCATTCGCTCCGTTTTAAGCGGTTTTAAAACATGAAATAAAACCTCATGTGTGTGTTCGAGCCGTTTAACTCGCTCTCATCTTCTCGTCCTCCAGTTTGCTTTGAAAACCAGCGCCGAGGTTTCTCTTTTTCCATCTTTAATGGAGACGTGCTCCATGATTTATTCAAATGACAAACCTCTCCTTTCGCTCCTTTTCCCTTTCCTGAGGTATTAGTCACTGGGTGCTAATGTCAGATTACTTTACTAGCCATTCTGCTCTTGATAAATGACTGAGACAGGCCGTAAAAAATAGATCAAAACCACTGGGATGAGAAAAGGGAGGAGGAGGAGGAGGAAGGAGCAGAGAGGCCGTTAAATCATTTCCCTCCGCCGCCCGACAGGCCTCGGAAAATGCCACCCATTATTCCTGTGCTACGGCTAATCAAAGCTTCCAGAGTGATTAGAGAGGAGACGCAGCAGCTCCTCCTTCCTCCACCTTAACAAGCCATTATCGCTGCGCTTCACCCGCTGAAATATGGAGCGCTTCAGCGCCCTCGCTACATCACAGGGCGGCTAACTGTGTTATTACACCTTATATATGTAATTAAGGAATTCTTCTCAAGGAGCTGAGCAACAAAGAGCTGCTTCAGACATGTGACACACGGGGAACAGGAAGTCAATTTAGGGTCAGAAGACAAGATGAAAAATATCACTTTTGTTTGTATAGAATCACATAAAACTTTAGGTAAAATTTGGGTAAATGTTGCTCTCCAAGTCAGAATGATGAGACACTTCATTAGAATTTGCACTTTAAAGGTCATAATTGTGAGATATTAAGTCGTGCTTTTTCCCTTTTCTCACTTTAAGTCAACTTGATGTGATTCTAAGCACTGTTTTACCTTTATAATTAAAAGAAAATAATTTTTATTGGTAAAACGTGAAGTTTCAACGATGAGAAACGTAGTAAAATAAATTACTTTTATGTCAAAACAATGGGTATTTGACATACACTCTATTTCATTATTAGTTTGCACTCAAAATTACGAGATACTCCGTCAAATATTAAACTTTGTAAGTCAAAATTGTGAGACATATTTTACTTTGTAAGCCAAATAAGGTGAAAAATGTTATAAGAACTTTAAAAAAGTCACTTTTTAAATCACAAACAAAAGTTTGTCCTGAAGGTGGCGTTAGAGAAAATATCATAGGGTCATTAAAATATAAAGGGTTCATCCTCTGGAGAGCAGGAGGGAGATCAGAGATGTTTCAGGACATTTTGAGCTTTCTCAAAACAAACAAGCTTCATAAAATGTTTATTCCTAAAACAGATTCACAAAGTAGAATTATATGGCTTTTGTTTTCAAGCACATGATGATGTAATACGACCAGTTTCTTTCTTTGTCTTTCATTTTAGAACAAAAACAGTTGAATTATTTACAGCGTGGCTCGAGCAGAGCGACCTCTGCGCCGCAGTGACACTAACCCTGAAATAAGTGAGTGAAGAACAGTGTTAGTGCGTCAGAGTGTGAAGAAGACAATCAGCAGGCTGGTCAAAAAGAGACATCTTCAGAAGCTTCAGCTCATTTAATAAACAGTGTTTTGTTATTTCACTTTTGGAAGTAGTCACTTATTTATTTGTAAGTGCTTTGTGATTGCTGCACCTCACTAAATTTACAATTATTGTTATGGAGTTATTTTATTTTAATTTTCTTCATGTTAAAGAACATTTTGTTACCTCAGATCTAAGTTTCTACAAATTTACCTTTAACTTTCTGACCTGGTAGTAAAAAGTTCAAGTGTAGCATAAAACAAAAAAAAGCTTCGTACAAGCATTCTATATATAATATATATAATATATAAGTTTAATTAATGAAGTAAGTTAAGTTTGTTAAATTGTGTTGATCATTTTCAAAATATCATGTGAACAGTCACAATAACAACAGATGTGTAAATCATAGATCGCATTGTGTCATCAGGAACAGCTGGGTAGGCGGAGCCTGTTTACACCTGTTCAGCAGGTGAGACACACCTGACACCTGTTGTTGTGACTCCCAGCACCATGGTAACGTCTGACAAATGCAATACAAAATGATGACAGTTTGGAGAACATTAGAGTCCAAACAGTTCACTTGTGTGCATGTGAGGTATGTGTGTGTGAGTGTTTGTGCATCAGATGAACTTTACCTTTATCAACACACACACGACAAATAGGTGACGACCCTTCCTTGTGAGGACCCTGAAAAATACTGGCGAAACCTGTATTGTGGGGACCCTAATAGTAGTAACACTCCTTCATTGTGGCGCCCCTAAAGTACTGACGAACCTCTATTGTGGAACTCTGAAAGTACTAAGGAACCTCAAGAACATGATAAATGTCCCTTGTGGGGACCCTAAAAGCAGTGCTGAAGCTCCCTTGTCGGGACCTAGAGGAATGACAAACCTCCTTTGTGGGGGCCCTCAAGAAAATGATCAACCATCATTGTGAGGACCCCAAAAGTACTAACAAACCTCCCTTGTGAGGACCCTAAAGAAAGTGATCAGCCGTCATTGTGAGGACCCTAAATTAAAAGACAAACCTCCATTGTGGGGACCCTAAAAGTATCGATGGTCCTCCATTGTGCATCCAAAAGTAACGATTAAGCTCATTGGTGGGGACCTAAAAGAAAATAATCAACCGTCATTGTGAGGACCCTAAAAGTAATGAAGAACCTCCTTTTGTGAGGACATTAAAAGAAGTGACAAATCTTCCTTGTGAGGACCCTAAAGAAAGTGGCAAACCATCATTGTGGGGACCCTGAAAGTACAGACAAACCTCCATTGTGGGGACCCTAAAGATATTAACAAAGCTTGCTTGTGAGGACCCTAAAGAAAGTGGTGAACCTCCATTGTGGGGACCCTAAAGATATTAACAAAGCTTGCTTGTGAGGACCCTAAAGAAAGTGGTAAACCTCCATTGTGGGGACCATAAAGGTGGAGACAGTCCAGCCAAAGTAATGATGAAGCTCTTTTCTGGGGACCTTAAAGAAAGTGTTAAATTCAATTAAATACATTTTGTATAGCCCAAAATCACAAATTTGGCTCAAAAACTCCCCCCCAAAAAAAACCTTTAACCGGGATCAACCATCATTGTGAGGACCCTAAAACTAGCAATGAGCCTCCCTTGTGGGGACCCTAAAATCTTCCCATTGAGATGCAGACCTAAGTTCCCTTGGAGGGATGGATGGTTACAAATAAAACCATCTTAAAACATACAGTAGAAAACATTGGGCATTGACAGCACGGCAGCTTAAAGTGAAAAAGTGCTTGTGTATTCATTACACATTGCTCTGTTGCACTAAGATTTATAGGAGTTCAGCAGCTTGATGGAGGCTGCTACAAACTTCAAGCGGTTGGTTTTGCACTCTGGCACACGGACGCTGAGTGACTGCAATGATTTTTGTTGCATGTTTCATTGCTGCTCTCTCTTACAGGCTCTGTCTGGGCTCATAGTCTTTCTTCCCTGATACCTTTTTAAAGCTTTTTATTTCTGCATTAATTGCACTGTTAAGTTGCTAAACAATGCTGTAATTCCATATCTTATGATGCTCTGTGGAATTATCCTCAATGCGCCTGAGGAAGTAAAGAAATTCACACAGCTTATCAATGTGTGTTTTCCTGCAAAGAAGGGCGTCTATGTGGACACCTCTGGGGACCATGAATGTATTCAGTTCATGTATAAGTGTTTGTTGAGATATTTCACTCTGAACCAAACTATCGAACAGACAAACCTCCTCAGAGCTGCGAATGTGACTGAAAATCCAAATGTGAAAGAAGACGGGATATTTCAAGCTTTTAAAAAAAGATATACCGGAGTGTAAAATGTGTTAATTCGTGGTCATTTTTTGGTGAAATAAACCTTCACATTATGGCGTTAACGTGGCCTTGAACAGTCTTGTTATCGAGGTTCAGAGAGGAGAGATGTGCTGGGTCATTATCATGGGCAGCGATCTCTCGGAGATGAGAGAGTCGGCTCTCAGTTTCCCCTCGATGGCAATTAGACGAGTGTGATGGGATGAACTTCACTGTTTTAGCCACGAGCGAAAAACTCTGCTGTCAGGCTGCTGCTGACAACCAGAGGAGAGAGGAATCAAATAAATCTGCCGCTCGGCTCCACGTAATCCACTCTGAGAGGCTGCGGTGCTGAAGGAAGTATCCTCTTCTGCAGTACAAGTATCACAGACCACGACAGAATAAAATACTCTGTCCCAGGTTACAAGATGAGCCTGCTAATATTCTATATTTATGATATTAAAAACACTTTAATAAGCCGCACTGTTGCACTGACTGACATGTCAATTTAATACCCTGAACACGTAAATGAATACAGTTTGGTGTACAACTTTCTACAATGATTAAAAAGAAGCGTGGTATTAAGTAAAAGCACTAATAATACACAATATATACGTATTCTGTAAGTAAGAGCCCTGCATTCAAAATTACATTTAAGTAAAAGTACTTAAGAATTACTTGTAAAATGCACCATTTTAGATTTTAATAACGATGCATCGAGAGATACAGTAAGAAAAATAATAGAATAGCATACATTTTCTATTTCAGTTCTACTATATATAGTTAGTTTACAGTATAGTTGACATTTTGGTGATACGGAAACAAAGTGATAACGACCTCGACCTCTGAACAGCGCGTGATCGTAATGTGTTAGAACTACGTGACGCCATGTGGGGAACTATTCAGGTTCAGGCAAAGAAAATATCAGGGTTTTGGTTCATATAACTTCACGTAGCCGGCGTAATTCAAACACAAATGAAGGTTGACTTTTGGTTTTAAACGCGACATGAAACAGTCTCTCGGGTGAAAGTCTGGGTTTGACGGACTTTGATTTAAACATATTTGTGTGTCCATCATCGCAAAGGATCCTAATTAACTTTCCATTGGCTTTGTTTCTGTGGTGGCACATCGTTTTAACATTATTCATTATGTGATACGCTTTTAAAAGGTCGTTTTATGTACTCACGTAACATCAGGCTTTAAAAACAAATACAGATAGTGAAGAGTTTTAGTTTGAAAGTCAGAATTAAAGGAGAATAGGAAGTGAAGTAAAACATTTATTAAGATTTTATTGGGTTATTGTTTTGTTACTCCAGCTGTGAGAAACAGTACATTTGCAGTACTAGTACTTTTATGGTAACAGAGTATTTATACAGCGTGGTAATAGTACTCTTACAAGAAAAGATTGTATTTACAGGGTAGTATTAGTAGTTTTACGGTAACAGAGTGTATTTACAGTGTGGTACTTGCTCTTTTACTGTAGCAGACTATTTTTTACAGTGTGGTACTAGTACTTCTACTGTTATTGTATTTTTACAGCGTGGTAATAGTACTTTTACGGGAACATATTGTATTAACAGGGTGGTATTAGTAGTTTTACGGTAACAGAGTGTATTTACAATGTGGTACCAGTAGTTTTGCTGTAACAGAGTATTTTTACACTGTGGTACTTGCTCTTTTACTGTAGCAGACTATTTTCTACAGTGTGGTACTAGTACTTTTACTGTAGTAAAGGATCTGGATACTTACCCTGTAAACTGAAGGTCACGACAGGAAGAGATGGACTTTAAGTTTCCTCACAGCTCAGAGGAAACTCTCTCAGGCTGCAAACTGCCAATAAGTCGTTCATTATTTACGTCAGCTGAGGGAGCTGCTGCCAAAACACAAGCTGAGCCAGAAAGTTTCCAGTTCAGCTCTGTCGGGGATAATACTGCTAATAATGAAAGACTGTCACGACGCTGTGGATACATGGAATCTGTTTGATAAGATGCACACGTGGCTGCTTCACATTCACAGTTAATTAAATACTGGTGATTAAAAAAAATAAGATATTTCTTTATGAAGTCATATTTATAATCATCAGCGATACAATTTAAGTTCTTGATTTTCATATAAACCTGTTCCACTGAAGCAGTGTGAAGATGAACCGAGGTCTTCCTCACTGATGGTGAGGTGAACAGGTCATCATTAGGACTAATCAAACACACCTGAAGGCAGCTCACAGAGCGGGAATTAGAAAAGTTGAACTCAGACATTGAAAAAAAAAAGAATAAAATTTAAAATTTAAAATAAAAATATATATATATATATATATATATATATAGTTTTTTAAAAGAAAATTATTTATTAAGGAAAAATAAGACAATATAAAGATTACAATTGAAATGGCAAACGTATGTTCTTTATCTTAAAGAAAATATTGAATAGAATTATTCCAATTTTAACAAATACAGAATCTGTGATGGAAAGCAGCCAAGTACATTTACTCAAGTACCATGTTGAGGTACTTGTACTTTACTTGAGTACTTCTATCTCATGCTAAATTATACTTCTTCTGCACACTAAAGCTCGAGCTAACAGGTGACCTGATTCGCCTGTTGATGCTTTTACGGAGATACGCACAAAGGCAGAGAAGAAGAAGAAGAATGCTGGATAGTAAACACTGCTAGATTAAAACATGTCTTTCAAAAGATATCCTCGTGAGGGTGGAAATACATGCGACACGTTTTCTGCAGATTTTTTCAGACATGATCCCTGAAGTTGTTGCTGTGCTTTTATTTTGAAGTATCTGTTACAAGTACGGAAGCCCAACAACGCCTAGTTTTCCTTTTCTTCTCTTTTTAAATTGAGTATATTAACTTGTTTATGTTTTCATTGCATGACGTACAATATATTGTGTATTTTGATGACGTTTGTTTCACATCTGTAATATGTGGCTGAATATTTGACTGGAACTAAAATTATTTTTTTTTTGGGGCAAAAAGTACAAAAAAAGAATCACGAAACATACAGAACACCTCTGGAAGAGAGACAAATGTGCTATTTCAGATATTGTTGTTTCACCTAAAAGCAGAAAAGTAATAATTGATTTGAGCCTGAAAGCAGCGGCGTCCTTGAGATGATCAGAAGACATCTGACATTAGTTCTGTTGTTGTTGTTGTTGTTGTTGTTGTTGTTTGTTTCTCCTCATCGGTTATCGATCAGCTGCAGAAAACTTGACAACCAGACGAATCCCGACAGACTGAGGCGAGATTTCAGGAAACAACCCGGAGACGACGGAATGAAGCACCGACGTTTATTTATTCATCACCTCCAGCTCACATGTGATCTTCTTCTTCTTCTTCTTCTTATTTAAAAGTGTCTCTGATATGACGACAGAGATTTCAACACATTCGCTGTCTATTTCCTGTTATCTGATTTTCATTTTTAAACTCCCTTTTTAGTTTGAGATCTGGTTTCATGATTTTGCTGAAACAGCTGTTTCCTGTTTCATCGGTCATGCCCTTTGCCCTTTAATTAATAAAAGAGTTAATAATAAAGGTGTTTTCACATCTAGACATGACAATAACAATATATCATACAGAAGAATGTGTGAGGGGAATATGAAGCTACAGCCAGCAGCTGGTTAGCTTAGCTTAGCATTAGGTCTAGCCTGGTCTATAACATGTTAATAGCTGAGCTTTAGAACAGCTGGAAGGTGGATTGTGTTATCTTTAGAAAGAGCCAGGCTAGCAGTTTCCCTCTGTTTCCAGTCTCTATGCTAAGCTAAGCTAACCAGCTGCTGGCTGTAGCTTCATATATAAATACAAACATGAAACAAACATCTGACTCTCGGAGAGAAAGACAACAAGAGTAAAACGTGAATATACTCCACTAATTTAACTTTTATTTGCAGTACATATTTCCTGTAAAGTAAAGATGTTTAAAGGGCCAGTCCGCCTATAATGCAGCAGTTTATTTAAACCAGCCGGATTAACTCTGAGTTTAAATTCAGTTTCTATTCCCCTGCAGATTCTCTCCACACAAAGAAAAGTTGTTTATTGCGAAGATAATTAATAATTATTCTGTTTTGTTTTTAGGTATTTTGTCCTGGACTGTTCTATAATGTAAATAGGAAGTTGTCTAATTGGATCTGGCAAATTCTCTCCATGATGGATTTCATCACGAACCCAAAAAAAAAAAAAGAAGAAGATTCATTCCTGACAAGGAAACCGTCTGTCGGTGCTTTTTATTAATCGTCTCCTCCTAATTTAAGTGAGCAGGCTGTCATTAAAACGCTGAGACTCTCGTCCTGTACGAGCTTCTTTCACGACACAATTTATCTTTTTGGCTGCTTTAAGCCTCCAATTTGTAATGAGTTATTGGGCTGTTCCCCAATATTCCCCTGTGATTGAGCAGGAAGTATTCGGGACATGATTTATAGATGTTAATTGTGGTGTTCAAAAAAATGTTTTGCAATGGAGTACAGGAGGAGGAGGAGGAGGAGGAGGAGGAGAAAAAAGAGAAGAAGAAGAAGGAGGAGGAGTGAGGTGCACATCTGGAGAAGTCATCATGACTGAAGCCAAGTTTCTGGTCCTGGGAGGGAAGTAAAAGCAGAGCTGAATGTGAACTAAGCTGCACCCTGGAGAGTACAAAATATTTTCCCCTGTCAGCTCGGCCCCGGGCCCCTCAGCTCGGCCCCGGGCCCCCCCCAAATCCCACATGTGGCGACCTCTGTCGAACCCTGGTCCACATCGGATCCCGCTCTGCAGGAGCTCCGTGTGCTCGCTGCCCCAACAAGACATATTTGTATTTGATATTAAAGCAGCATCAGGCGGGACATCCATCACTGAGAGTCGAAACATTTCAGAGAGGGGGAGGGGAGGGGGGGGGGGGAGGGAAGTGTGTGTGGGGGGGGGGGATGTGAAAACAATATGTCTTCTCCCAAAAGCTGAACCCACCTGCAGCTCCTCCGTCGCTCCCATCGAAGCAAAACTGAAGAGAAGTTCATGAAAATGAGTTAAAGTGCGTCCAGAGTAGCTAATGATCCCTCCCTCCTTCTCTCCTCACCCCCTCCTTCTCTCCTCACCCCCTCCCTCTCTCCTCACCCCCCCCCCTGACTCCATCAGGGAGTCCATCCATAACCTCATGTTTCCACACAGTGCTGACACACGGAGAGGTTCGGCGTTTGATGACGACAGCGTTTTTTTTTTTAAACCTGGAGCAGTTTGGGAAACGTTCACTTTGGATTCTCTCAAAGAAAAAAACACTTACTGCAGTGAAATATATGAAATATATATTTTTCTCCTTTTGCATAAAAATGACAGCATGATTTTCCCTAAAATACGCTTTATTAACCATTAATTGACCTCCAATAACACACCTAACCATGAACCCAGCGACATGTGTGAGCATGAAGGAGCTGCCAGGTTTGTGTTTCCTGCAGAAACTTTTTGGGGGATAACTGAAGATCTGGCAACCGTCAAACCGTCCGTGTGATGAACGAAGAGCTGTTTGTATTCAAACATCACAGAATCAAAGATGAGATCTTCTCTGAGTAAAACAGCTGATTTGTGTTTTAGATCATATATTTGAAACTTTTACTCATTAATTTAATTTATATTATCTTGTTGTTGAAGTTAAGATATTTCATTTTATGTTTGCATTATTAGTAAATATAGATGTAATAGGTTTACTGAGTGAAGGATGAGGATCTGACTTTAAAGTTTGTTTAATAAACAGCTTAATGTGTCACATGAAGAACACCAAAAACATTGTTTAAATTATAATCTATTCATTTATGAGTCATTTTGTTTTGACTAAAAAAATCGATTTTTGATAAAATGGACATTGGCTGATGAATGGGTTGTTATTATTATTTTTGTGATTTAAGGGAAATAAAAAGCATACAAACATCATTAATCTCCACATTGCCGTAACAGACACTACTTTAAATTAAAGGGTTAAATTAAAGGGTTAAATTAAAGGGTTCAATTAAAGGGTTCAATTAAAGGGTTCAATTAAAGGGTTCAATTAAAGGGTTCAATTAAAGGGTTCAATTAAAGGGTGTTTTTTAACTGATTTGTTTCACTGTAAGAGTTTTTCTAAGACGCTTTGAAATCCCTCAAACCAAGCAGATAATCAATTAAATAATTATATTTAATACAATATCCAGATTAAAAGAAGTGAAAACTCTGTAAGTAAGATATTTCTACCCAAATACACATGACTGACATATTTAAAAACTCTAAACATCTAAAATACTTTCACTGTAAACACCTCGTCTTGTTTGAGTTACTACTGCGTTCCAGGCATTTATATATACGTATACATTTATATATATATACATATATATACTTAAGATTTATTACTTAAGATCTTGAATCTTACAAAATGTCGATTTTTTTCAGTGTTCAACAAATGTAGACGTGAACAGGAAGTCCTCATGTTCTGCTCGTCACAATAAAGTTGTGATTGAATGATTGCGATTGTGCGTTTCCCTTCATTGTTCTTTCTCTCGTCGTTTCGATGTGTTTAAACTCTGAACATCAGATTCAGGTTTCTATGTGAATTTGCATAAACTCACACGTGTTCGAGAGCCGCTGCCAGGGGACGCTCCCCCCACCGCCGTCATTCATGTCGCACTCCAAAGGATTGTGGGAAGCTTGAGGATGATAAATGTATACCCCCCCCCCCCCCACACACACACACACTCTTTCAGTTGGCACGACGCTCCTTGAAGGTTTTCTATAGAAATTACATTTCTTCTTCTTTTGTATTATATTTTCGAACACCATCACCCCCCCCCCCCTCCTCCTCCCCTCCTGTGGTCCCATCTCCCGCTCAGGTTACCCCCCCCCCCCCCCCCCCCCCCCCCTCCTCCCCTCTCTCTCTTATTCCTCTCAACATCTTTTAAGTTGTGGAGCAGAACAGATGGCAGAACATGTAGCTGACCTAAAATACATCCCTCCTGTGGGAGATGTTTCCAGCTCTCAATATGGCCGATCTTCCTCCTATAAGCGAGGATCAGATCGGAGATGGCCGACTGGGTGGGGAAGACGAGGAGGAGACGAGGAGGAGGACGAGGAGGAGGACGAGGAGGAGACGAGGAGGACGAGGAGGAGACGAGGAGGAGATGTATCGTCGAGTGGACGAGACACAAACCCTAAAAACTGACGCAGAACTCCGTCGGTGACATTTAGCAGCAAACTCTCCTCAGAAGTATAAATATCATAGCAGGTGATCCGATGCTTTTGGCAGCAATTTATTTCTTGGCTCCTCTCCCCGTCCTCGGTCCCAGTAGGGGGGGGGGGGGGGGGCTCCGACACAAAGCCGGCACTGCTGTTTATTCTCTATATCTATAGCGTTCAGTGCATATGGAGCCAGACCGTTAGAATAAAGTGTGATATGTGGGGGGGGGGGGGGGGGGGGGATCAGGGGTCTCTCTTGGGCCCCGAAGCAGGAGGCCCCTCAAGAAAGGACACTTTAAAATAGTGCAGCGCTCTCTTTGATGACTCATAATGTAACTTCTGTTGTTCTTTAAAACATTAATTTTACTTCTTTGTCTTTTTGCGTTTGTAGATTTCTCCTAAATTCACCAAAAGTCTCCGTTAGATAACGCCTCATTTGCATATTTAAGCATAATATTTCAGAAAAACGTGTAAGACAGAAGATAATTGTCCTAATGTAACTCATCACCTGGGAGGTGTATCTGTTGTTGTTGTTGTTTACCTGATTCACCTGTTTTATAAAGCATTTCAATAAACACATGAGATCCTCAGACATGTTAATGGAGCTTCTGTCAGTGAGTCGTTTGTCATTATCACGTCTGAAGAGCTCCAACGGGCCAAGTTACAGAAATCCAGAGGTTCCACCAGAAGGTTGCGTTCCTCACGGCCTGCTGCGGTCCGAGGCTCCACAAGTTGTCGTGGCCTTTGTTCCGTGCACCGCAGCAGGCCGTGAGTAACGTAAACTTCTGGTTAAACTCAGCTTCATAAATCAAGCTTGACTCGTGTCACATGGGCCGCTAACAGTGGTCTCCTGGGTTGAGGACCAGCTCCTGTCCCTCTGCGGTCTTCATACTAGTTGACGATTACGTGGTTAACATTCAACTTGATTTTGTGGGATATTTTCAATATGACATCATCACACAAGATGATCGTTTGTTCACAACAAACACCTGAGATGTATGACGTAGCATTAAAATACCCAACTAAAGCACCTTGAGATTGTACTAAAGTGCAGGACTTGAGTAAATGCACGGATCGTATTACAGAAAGGGACGTGAGGTCGATAGTGGTCCCGTGGAGTCCACGAGCACCTTACGAGAGTTCAGCGTCTCTGCAGAAACCACATCAGTGTGTTTGTTGTGTGCGTCGACCTCTTCACCCCTGAACGCCTCGCGCTAACTGAAAACAGGACGGAGGTAACGTCACCGAGATGTGTCGCAAACAAGGAGGAGGAGGAGGAGGAGGAGGAGGAGGAGGAGGAGGAGGAGGAGGAGGAGGAGGGACAATCGAGTGCTGTGTGAATCCGTGTGACGAGGAGGTGAACGGCGGGATTTACGACGTGGACGACGTCGTTTGGCAGACGTGCCGGTGATTATCGTCTGAGAGCGAAGTGATGTGGCGATGACGCAACCTCGCTGTCGGTTTAGGGTCAAACTGAAGGAATGTGTGGAGGAAATAATCCCATTTGGCAGAAAACGAAAAGTCTGAAAACAGTGAACAATGAAAGTTTGAAGTCAGCGCATCGAATCAGACTTCTTTGAGTTATTTTATTATTATTATTAGTGTCAGAAGCACTTAGCTTTGCACCAGACCTGTTAAAAAGAAAAACCTTTTCATGGTATGCACTGAAACGCACGGTGTCAGTCCGGTTAGCGATGCATTCCTTCTTCAATCACAACTTTATTTGGCCTCTTGCTTTGACAAAAAGACTCCTGTGAGCACGACTTATCTCAGAAAGGAAGGATCGCTTTGGATGTTTTACCCCCTTAAAATAAGGGGATGGTGATGAAACGTGCTCGATCCGTCCTCCTAATCCCACGCTATCATGCTACATGCTACATGCTACCAAAGGACCTGCAGAACCAATAACAATAAAGTTTAGAAACATAAAATGAACAATAAGAAAATGTGAAGAATACATGAAATATATCTGTTCTTACACTGACGAGCTACCGTTGTGTTCAGGAAAGTGAAAAGTTCACAGAAAATACCACGAATGTGTGAAATGTGCAGAGAGGGGGAACGATGTTCTGACCGTATTTTAACGCCCGGTTGAAACGTGTCAAAGACAAACTGCATATTTCCTCGTGTTTACACGTCAGATTCCTCCAACAGTTCATCGTTAACATGTGAGAAAAGGATGTGAAATACTTCCAACATGTTGGCGTAACGTCAGACCGCCACAGGAAACCCTCACACTTAACAAATATGGAGATCCCCGTTTGTTTTTCCAGTTGTAACCAAAGCGCTGCACATTTTACAGCTGGAAGTCCAGAGTTTCCTGCTTTCTTACATTTGTGGACTTAAGATATTTAATGTGAGCGAGTTAGTTGGCAGCAGATGTAATGGAGGAGTGTTGAGTCTCTCTCTCTCTCTCTCTCTCTCTCTCTCTCTCTCTCTCTGGATTTCCCATTAAGATCGCCCACCGAGCCCCTCAGAATAACCTTCAGCTGCTGACAGACGCTTAGACACGCCTCCTCGTTCACTCACAGGTTATTATCTCATCAAAGTAGCAGTCATTACCGATCTGTGCTGCTGGAGGGAAACGAGGACTCAAGTCAGAGGAAAGAAAAACATTGAGCAGATTCATCGCTGTACGGAGGACCATCGGTGCCAAACAGATGACAATAGATAATAATAGATACAGCAGCCGGGTTTCAACAATTAAAAAAATACTCAAACAAGGTGAAATTATCTCTCAGGTGGTTTCTGTTGTTTTAAGGAAATAACATTTTGATGACTCAGCTATAAAGACTGATTAAACTAAAGATGTAGTGGAGTACAAGTACGAGGTAAGCTCCACCATCAATAGTTATAATATTAAATAATACATATAATTCTACTTTTACATACTTTTTTGCAGGATTTTAATTTATTACAGAGTGTTTCAACCCTTTTTTGATCTTCCATATTTTCCTCTGCACACAAGATTTTTTTTCCCCAAATTGTTGTAATTTCTCCCTAATCCTGCAGTAATAACAGGAAGCAGGGAGTGCTGCAGTCTGTGGGTGGCTGGGTGGATTATAGTCGCGTGGACGCCCAAACGGAGAGAGGAAACAGGAGTGGGTGCCAGCTCAGAGCACCTTCCTCCTCCTCCTCCTCCTCCTGTTTCATCCTGACCAGAGAGTGCAGAGAGAGAGAGCTTCCACAACTCTCACATGATTTACTGCCCGAGCTGCAGAGTTCATCGTGGATCCAAGCCAGCGACAAGCCCCCTTTTAACACCAGCTTTGTATTCTAATGACCCCCTAAACTGCACACCAATCCATTTTCTGTCCATTAGCAGCCGCTAACGCCGCTGCAGCTAATATTCTTTAATTCACTCCACAAAGGGGGAGATTGTCCGGGGCCTTGCTGCACTTAATGCCTGCAATTACATCAGGTTACACATCCTGAAGTGACCCCCGGGGACCCCGAGAGAGAACCCCACCCCTTCCAACACCACCACCAAACGCCACCCTCCTCCTGATCTACTCCGTCCGAGCACCTGAAAGCTGCTGCTGGCAACAGAAACCCACAAAACACACCCAGCGCTGATGCACCTCATGCAGGCAGACAATCCGTCTCTTTCTGTCTGTGTCTGACTTCCCCTCTGGCTCTCATGCTGTCGCTCGCTTTCATTAAGAAATAAAACATGGAATGTGACTGGACGGCGCAGATGGCCGAAACAAACCTGCAGTCAATTAGAGCCGGCACAATACACGTTTTGTCCCGAGGAAAGGGTGGAAGAAAAGGGCTAAGAGTGTTGTTTTATGGCAGTTATTTATTGCCTTATAACTCAGAAATCAAATTAGTTCATATTGAGGAGGTTGAGCTCCAGTCCGCGGTGATTGATTTCCCTTTGCGGGGTTGAGTTGATACGAGCGAGCCGGAGCCAAAGAAAACACGAGGCCACAGTCGGTCCAGGGAAAGACTCAGCGATCAGGAGGAAGTACGAGTATCAGTACCACTGGGGGAAATACTCGGTTACAAGTAAAGGTCCTGCATTTTAGCAAAAGTACACAAATGTTATCAGCAAAATGTGATTGAGGGCTCAACAGTACTCATTCTGCAGAATATTACACATAAACGTATCAGCTGTGGTCAAAGTAGAGTCTCTGGAGGGATTCATCGATGCCGATGTTTTGCACTAAAAAGCATCTACCAATTGGAAAAAGTTAAATTATTTCAACCTTTTTTTTCTTGTTTCAAGTACTTTTGGGAATACAGTAAAGAAAATGTTACTTTATTTTATACAATTCATAAAACTAGTGAAATGATCTCTGAGAAATGACCGATTGTTTCACTTGTTTTAAGAAAATATATAAAAAAAAAGATGATCAGGAGACGTCTGCTCTGTCTATACTAAAGTACAAGAGATGGAGAGAAGTATAAATGCACTTAAAAGCACTAAGGGAAGAGGAGGTAGATGAAGGAGGAGGAGGAGGAGGAGGAGGAGGGAGGAGAGGTAGGAGGAGGTGGCTGTTCATTACAGGTGATAAGTGCCCTCTGAGGATCCTGGATCTGGAGCCATGAGAGAGATCCAGCAGAGGGGGCTTCAGCCGGAGTCTTTATGGGGCCTCGTGGAGACCCTCATCCCTCAGCACCCTCTGGAGACCCGGGGCCGCTTGCAGGAACGGGCCCCCTGCCGCCAGTTTCACCGCCGCGGCCCCGAGAAACAAGCCAGCGGCGTGCCAATTAGACAAAGAGAATAAAATGGACTGCACAGAAATGTGACCCATAAATAACGCTCATGTCAGCTGTCGTGTTTTTACTCCGCTGAATTTTTATATCCCAATTTTTATCCGGCTGCCGAGTCTTAAATTGGTCCGAGCGAGAGGAGCCTTTGTTTGGGTCGGACTGTTCAGCCGGAGAGAGGGGACGCCATTAGAGAAGTGACCCACTGCTCCACGATGCTATTACTAATAGCATTGTTCTGGAGCTGCAGGTCGTAAATATTTAAAATACGTCACAAAGAGGCACTGTCTCACAGCAAGTGGGACCAGGGTTCAGTTCCCGGGCTGCACGGCCCTTCTGTGTGGAGTTTGCATGTTCTCCACGTTAATACATGCATGAATGTGTGCGTATGTATCTGAGTTGGGATGTATGTCTGTACGGCTCAGAGACACGTCACATGAATACGTTTCGTATCAGCAACACATCACGCTTGTAGAAGGACACAATGCCAGGAGGTTCAAAGAAGATCTAAATAGTAACATAACCAATAGCGCGACAACAACACGTGGTTAACTTTGTGAAACGATCGGTTAGGTTCAGGCTGACTTCGGGTTTCAACACCATGCAAACAAACTGCAGCTCTGCAGAGTTTCCAAAACTGTTTCTGGAGTTTCGGGCTCAACTGTCTCCACCTCGCTGCTTTTAACATGAACGTTGCTTTTCTGCCCAATCGTCCAACTTTGAAGCCAGAAAATCTCACAAGAGTCGATGTTTCCTGGAAAAACTCGGCCTTCAGCTGCACAAAAAGAAAGAAGAAGAAGAAGAAGAAGAAGACATCCAGAAGTTCATGAAGAGAAATCAGCTGAAGAGACGTCACATCTGTCTGTCCACACATTAATCATTCCTGTTCTGATGTTCTGACCCGCTGCAGTAGAACTATACAATACTGTGTACTATACTGTGTTGATATACTACAATATATATTAGACTGTTCCAATTCTACATGAGCGGATGAATACAAAGTTAGTGAGTTAGTGACAGTTATTATTATTATTATTTATAATTCTTTGTATTTATTATTACTATTTTAAGTATTATGTATTTGTTTATTTATTTATTAAGATAATATGTATTCATGTACTTCTCTATGTGTACTTACGTCTGTCTGGAGATCAATGATGTTTATATTATCTAACCTTAATAAATACACAGCCGTGACTTAAAGGTTAAATGATTTACTCATTGATTAAAGATTAATTATATAAATCCATCAAGTCTGCAGAAACCTTTGAATAGATGGCAACATTTAGAACTGCATTCAAAAAATTTAACATTTTTCACAACCTGGCAACCCAAAACTCTGAAGCATCAGCACACGATCGATTACCATCAATGAAGTGTTATGAACACGATCGAGACGCTTAATTACTGATTAAATGAATGACAGGGAGGTGCATCATCCTGCAGGGAAGCTATAATTGGAACAACAGAAGAAGAAGAGCTGTAGCGACACATGACTAGTGGAGTAACAGTTTGAGTCGATCGTCCTCCCCCCCCCCCCCCTCCTGGGCCCGGACAGATGTTAGAAACATTACGAAACACGAAGAAAAAAAAAGAGCCAGTGTAAGTTTTCCAAAAGAATGTTTTAATGGCGCTGCTTTAAGAGGAGAAATGTTGGACTGCTGGAGAAATTCAATTACAGCGTGATTGAGTGTTGACATTTCTGAGGCCGTAAGACAGGAAATTCATTAAAAGCAGCAGAGCAGCCTGGGAGGGAAACTCCAGCGGCTGTAAAAGAATCCGCCGGTCCGAGGTGATTATGGAACGGATCGCTGCTCGGGTCAGCCCGCCGCTCTCTCCGGCTCAGCCAATCCGGCATGTTTAGAGGGCCCCCAGAACCACCCGCGCTCGCCGTATTGATTGAAAATAACCCACCTGGGACTCGGACTCACATCTGCACGGAGGGGAGGTGGAGGGTGGAGGAGGAATAATGTGAGGCATTGATTCTGACACGCATGGTATTGTAATAAGCTAATCTGGGAAAGAAACAGTGCTGCAGAACAAGACCGGGCCATTTGTGAGCAATTTATGACGACGTCTAATCATTACGGCGAGGTTAGGTCAACATCCAGCGGAGGAGGTCCCAGCGTTTCACTTCTTCTTCTTCTGACAGAATCGGTTTCTGTTCCAACTTCTTCTGGCTGTCGGAAACCAGAGTTTCTGTATCACCGATAGATCGCATGGCCTTCGTGTGATTATTCACCGGTGTGGGTCTCAGTAGTTCTGCTGTTATTCATGTTCAGGTTTCTCTGCATTCACACCAGCTGCTGAATATTTCAAACGTATATCCCTTACTTATAAATATATGAATAAATATGCATTTGAAAAAGGTCTTTCGTGACGCAGCCGACCTGTTGTCGAGGTTTTAAGTTGTTCTGATACAGGCATAGACTGAATATAAGTGGACGCAGTCATCATGACGTCACCCACTCGTTTGTGGACTGATGTTTTGAAACCTCGAGTTTGGTGACTTCGCCGTCGCCATCTTGGATTACGGCTGTCGCCATGTTGTTTTTTTGCAACCGATAAACGGAAGTTTACATATTTGGAATGTGGAGTGACGTAGAGACGCCGTATACGTCTCTGGTAGAGACCTGTCAATCACCGTGTAGCCCCGCCCCTAAAGCATCCCCTGCTTTATGGTCTGTTTGACTCTAAATGGACCATAATGTACTAAATGAACATCATGCTGTATTGAAGAAGACTTGAAACTAGAGATTGAGACCATAAACTCATGTTTACAATGTTTACTGAGGTAATAAATCAAGAGAGAAGTAGAGTCATTTTCTCATAGACTTCTATACAACCAGAGGAGTCGCCCCCTGGTGGACACTAGAGAGAATGCAGCTTTAAGACACTTTAGCATCGGCTTCACTCGGCAGAACCGGAGGTTGGCGCCTGGATACAGCCCAGTATTGTGGAAGGTCATGAATTAGTAATCTATTGTCTTTGTGAACAAGGACACCAATTGTCATGTCACTCAGGACGAAAACAATGCCGATGGAAAATCAATTAGGCTCCTATTTCTGTGGTCGACACAAATTAAATCCACCATGTGACTAAGCAACGCTTAGAGGTAGTGACCTAGTATTTACTATCGATGAACACCACTTATGGTGGACAACAGTGGAGGTTAACGGGTCCAACAAACAGGACTTTCAACCACGACAGCGGTGTACGACACCGCGAGTCTCAAAGTGTGAAGTGTCTGAACCTTTTGAAGGCCAACCATAACGTTCTGTCGTCCTGAAAAAAAAACATTGCAATCAACACAAAAAAAACATCTAACCACAGATTACAGTTTATGAAACTTCCTGGAAAAAAGGTCTTCTTACTGTGTTTTCAGAGCTTTCAGCTGCACCTGGTGGACTTCATTCCTGATGAAGACAGTGTTTCGTGTCACTATAATGTATATAATAAATACATGGTATCCAGTTTTCTTCAAACGTCTCGTCTCTCAGGACAGGAAATACACGAGAATGTCGTGATTCATTCCAAAACTTCTAATAAAAAGAGTCAGAGGCCAGAAAAGCTGGAGGAATTTGAACCTTTATATTTAACTGATCTGTGTCCAAATCAAAGCCCTTCTTCTTTTAACTTGTAACCGTTACTGCAGTGTTTCTCACGACCTTTAGTGACTTCATGAATACGACATCCCTCTCATGGTTTGTGTCTTCTAAACACACATGTGTGTAATTATTTAAAATATATCTTTTATTTGTTTCTAATCACAGCTTCCCCTCCTCCGGTGTTTAGTTTCACTTCGTCACATTTTATTCAGTGTAGAATAAGAAAAACAAACAGAGAGCTGAAGGGATCGAACATCTGTCGGACCCACACAGCTGATCCTCGATGTCTTTTATTATAAATCATGTATATGTCTCAGTGCAGCGAATCAGTTCCCCAAAAATACATATCTGATTTCATTTCAGCTTCAGTTCGTCCAGTTCAGTCGCTGAAATCAGACGAGAAGGTTCATCTCAGTCATTTACAGAGAACAACATCGAGACAGAAGAAGAAGAAGACACAGAAGAAGAAGAAGCAAGAGATGATGACAAAGAAGAAGATGACGATGATTAAGAAGAAGAAAAGGAATAAGGAAAAGACAAATAAGATGAAGAAGCGAAAGAGGACGATGAAGAAGCGAAAGAGGATGATGAAGAAGAAGAAGAAGAGGAAGGTTTTCATGTGCAGACAGGAACTCTACTGAGACCAAAATGATATGTAAGGAGCATAATAAAAAAATGATTGAGTAACAGCACAACTGGAGCTGAGCCATTTAATCAATAGAACATCTGTATTAAAATGAAAAACACGCCGATTCAGATTCACAACGTTATTTAGAAAACGTCTCCCGAAGAGGCAACAAGTGACTCATTACATGTTGATGATGAAGTCTTTTTTTATACGGAGGTATAAATTAATGTATTAAAGATTGAAGATAAAAGAGAATGAACGTCTCCTCACGACTCACGTTGACCTCTCTGCTTCCAGACAGGAAGCTGTCCGAGCGCTAAGCTCTCCCCGGGCGGAGGAGGACGACATCTGCGGCGTCCGGCACACACTCACAGATCCGTCCATAAAGACTTTTAACGTCCTCGACCGCCGCCCGGGCCGTTAACTTGTTTATAAATCGCCATCCTTCATTTCCTCCGTAACAGCACTCCGAGGGCCCGTTGGAGGGCGACACGGCGGTACGAGACTGAAGACTTTCTCAAACAAAGAATATCTTTTTTTATGTCAAGTTTCAACTGAAAACTTGAAGACCTATCGGCTTTCACCGCATTAAAGCTCCGTGTTGTTTTGTTTTCTGGCCGCACTGCAGGTGTTTTTAACCGTCAACGCTGTAGTTTAAACCCTCAAGAGTCCTGCTTCCATCTCCAGGTGATTAAACACTATTTCTAAATAAATGATGCTTCTTCTCTCAGTTCTGATACCTTCCAGCTCAGAGGAGGTCAGACTCCCAGCCCGGATTCACTCACAACTTTGAGGCAAAATAACAGAAAAGTGAAGAAGCAGTAGAGAGAGAGAGCGAGAAATCCTCCACAAAGCGTAAATATTATGTTCTACCTGAGAGCGCTTTCAGTGGGGTTAAAACAAATCCCTGAAAACAGGAGCATCCCGGGGTAATGAAGCAGCTCATGAATATTCTGTGTGGGGCTTTTCGCAACAAGTCCACTTTTTCTTATTTTCTAATTGACGGAAAGTTCGGACGATTATTTATTTATCGCCGCGATTCCTCGGCGCTCCCTCCTGGGGAAAAAAAACGAGATAAAATAAGAGAAGGTGTGTTGTGAGAGGAGGAGCCGGGGCGGGCGGACGGAAAAACCCCGAGACCTTGTAAAGATCTCTGCTAACAGATTTTCTACCGAGGATTTGTGAACTCCATCTCGACTAATCACAATGGAGCCTATTAGTGCTTGACATTTTTATCCGGCAGCCAAAGACTTCACATCTCTGGATGCGGCGGCGGAGGGCTAACGGTAGCGGACAGCTCAGTGTGGAGGCCGGGGGGGAGGCGTTCGCTGCTCCTCCTGGGCCCACCTGCAATCCAATACCTGAGCCCCAGCGCCCCGGACGCATTGATTTCTTGTCAGCCGCAGAAGTTTTCAGCCCGGGTTGAGGGCGAGGATTGGGGGGGAGGGGGGTGGGGGGGGAGGAGCAAGAGGGATAAGGGGTGAGAGAAATCTTAATTAAGAGAGGGGGATTTACTCGACCTGGCTGCAGCTTCTTTGGGGATCCGCTCGATGAATCATGCGAAGGAGGGCGATGAAGAAGAGGAGGAGTGTGTTTCCCGCTGCAGATTAAACAGAGTGACAGGCCGAGCGCCGCCGTCTTTTTATTTTTTCCTCTCTCTCTCTCTCTCTCTCTCTCTCCTGTCGATTTCTCTCTTCCCTTACGAGGGGTGAAGGTGGGGCCTCGGGCAGATCTGCACTGCTGAACTCATTACAGAGTATTACCCGCTAAGAAAACACTTCGCCGCTCTAATTGCCCAATTTAGGACTGCAGGTGGTCGCGGCAGCCGGCAGTCACTCACACCTTTTTACTGTTTCTCTCGGCTTCCTCGCCCTTCGCCGTCGACCCGAGCGAACGCTCTAATAACAAACACATGACGCCGCTCGCAGACGGTGAGGTTTGGTTTAAATCTTCATCGTGGACGCGATCAGACAGGAAGGAAGTGATTCGTCACAGCTGACCGGGACTCATTTTTAACCGCTTTTAAGATTTTTTTTTTTAAATATGACAAATGGTTAAACTACACAAACGGAAAATAAACACTTCTATTTCATTTAAAATGTAATTCCTGCAGAAACAACGTAGCAGTTTGATGCAGAAGGTGTGATTGACCCCCTCCAGGAGTTAAACAGCCTCACCGGCTGCAGAAACCATCTGAACGCCTGCGGCACATCAGCTCACTCTCTTTGGCCTTTTTTTGTCCCTGCTGGCCACCGTACTCTCTCTGCCCGTCGCTTCTACTTTCAAAAAACTCAAATTAAACCTGTAAACAGTGAGCAGCAGAGGCTCAGCTGTCTATATATATATATATAAATATAATACGTTTGACTACTCAATGCATGTTCAAGTTGTGTGCCCAAATATGAATTATGAAGAAATATTAATAAAATATGTTTAAAGATTTAAGTACGGAAACCGCTGTAAGAGCAACATCAGTTTTTATTGTTTTTAAGAGGAAGCCAGAAAAGAACAGGTATTAATTTCACATTAAAAGCCTTGCAGGCAGGCTTTTAATGTGTCAGAACATCTGTTTTTTTGTTGAGAGTATAGAAACATTCAGGAGTGCACAAGAGTAGATTGAACTGAATTGTGAGCTGCTGTGTCTGTTCTCTATGGGTCATTTCACCTCCTTCAATGTTTCTGTGCCCAGTTTTCATATCTAGGTATTATTAATACATTAACATTATTGACATTATTAGCATCATTACATCTGGAACTAAAGTAACTAAAGCTGACAAATAACAGAAGTTGGACGGAAACAAAGAGTCGCATGAAAATAAAATGCTAAAGTACAAGTACCTCAGGTTTGTACTTAAATACTTGAGTAAATGTACTGAGTTTAATCCACCACA
Organism: Leptoclinus maculatus; assembly: GCA_032191485.1. Taxonomy (NCBI): domain Eukaryota; kingdom Metazoa; phylum Chordata; class Actinopteri; order Perciformes; family Stichaeidae; genus Leptoclinus; species Leptoclinus maculatus. Next base: position 310,640 of record JAVDOI010000011.1, on the reverse strand, counting down.
GCAGTCTGCTTCAGCCTGAAGTCAGGTTGTGAAGAGAGGAATGATATTAGCATTGACTGGAGCATCTCTCGGTAATATTAAAGTCAGTGGTGGTTCCTGGTATCAGAGACCAGGAACCAGAGCCGTGCCAGGTCCTCATGAATGGCTGCTCTGTATTCAGCAGCGTTACGGGCCCGTTCGGGTCCACTGCATCCTGGATCAGGTCTAACGATCCTCGGGTCACGTTCGGATCCAAAAGTCTTGGATCGGTGGAGACGTCGTGTTTTAAAACCACACGCACCACCAGAGGCACAATTAGCTCATCGGGCTAGCTTAGGTTTTTAATCCGGCGGGTCCACGATGATGTCACTTCCTGCTGTGTGAAAGGAGGTGTGTTTGAAGTCCGCAGGGAGGAACAGGAAGCCTCGTCCGGGGGTCAGAGCGCAAACTGGTGTTTCAGGGTTTAACTGGTTCCTGTGAAACGACGTGAACTGGAAACACTGAGTGAGTGTTTTTTGAATGTGTGTCTGCAGAGGAAATAAAGCTTCATACAACTCAGGAACAGTGTTCGTCTTTGATTTCTTTTGTTCTTTGTCAGGTGATGCGGAGGTTCACTTTCACACTGTGATCTGAAGAATTTAGCTTCTATCTTTAACCAGCGTAGACTTTCATAAGATACGTTTTTGTGAAACGACAAATACAACGTCCATTGCATAACGTTAACGTTAGCTAATGCATTTGGAATTCTTTAGTTAACTGCTCATCATCACAAAATAGTTCTACTCTCCAGATGTTCTTTATGATGTTTGCTTTGTTTGTCACTATGTCGTCAGATAAAATAGATCCATATTTACGTCCATTGTGGCGATATGAATAATGGAATCACTATAACAACTTCTGAGAAAATCTATTGATTGCATGAGTAAAAGTCATTAATTTATTGGTTGGCTTGTATTTACCCATATTCTAAATTAGCAGAAATTGAACCAGCTGCAAAAAAAACCTGCAAAATACTTAAGTCTTGTGTTCAGCTTACAGAGGTAGATGGGTTTTAATTTTTTAGTTGGTTTGATTTATTTGGACAAATTATTCTCGTTTGGTCAAAAAAGACCTTGAAGAATTTACAGAAAATAAAAATAAAAAATATTTTAAAACGACAGATTAAAAACCTTTAATTCAAAGAGAAAGAGAACAAAATATGTTATTTTTTTTCAAACAGCAACATTTATATAGAACATGTTGGCGTCATCTCGAAGCTCAAACGTTACCAAACTGAATTTCAGCCGTTGAGCGAAGAGACACCAGAGGAGCCGGCCCTCTTCACTGCGCGGCAGTAAATCCTGAAAGGTGTGTCGACAGGTGACACCAGTGTTTATCGGCGGACGGACGGACAGACGCACGCACGCACGCACACCCTGAAACCCGATCCACCTGCTGAAGGGATGGGAGGAGTTATTACACGCATGAGCGGCGTGTTGGGACATAAACACACAGAGGGTCGGGTAGACGATGAAAGCCCACCGGTCGCTGTCCACGTGGATTTACAGCCGCGGCGCTTCTTCCATTAAAATAACGTGAACGTGGTCTGAGAGCTACAGTGAGACGAGGATTTATGAAAGGAAATAGCTGCACTGTGGGTTTTTTTCTGTTTTATTATATTTTCCAGGGGAAAGTGTCACGTTCCAGCGCTCGGTGGGAACTGGACACAGGAAGACGACGACAACATCTGGATGTGATTTCAGAGCGATGGAAGTGAAATATGAAAAGTGAAGAGAGAACCTGACCCTCCAGCAGCTGGAGGTTAAACTGTGACACACAAACATTTAAAGAGATTTAACCTCTGTGAGGCCCAATGATAACCCTTCATATGAAGTACAAGTACTCACGTACTGCTCTAAAGTACTGTTCTTAGCTACTTGGACTTGAGTAGTTTCATTTTCTGCTACTTTTATTTCTACTCCACTGTACTGGTAAAAGACTCAGATTATTTATACTAAATCAATCAATTAATAAGTGATTTGTATTATTATTGATTAAACTATCATCAGTATATAAAGTAAGTAAAATGAGCTCAAACTTTACCAGCTGCAACATTAACGTGATGAACACATGAATGCATCATCAATTATTCATAACATATATTTTGCATAATGGGTATTTTTTTGGTAAAGTATATTTTGAAGCTGATACTTCAAGGAATCAATCAGAACATTTATGTCTTTGACGTTAAATTAAAGAATTGATCAGATTGTACTCAAGAGTCCAAGAAAATAAAATGTTGGATCAGCTGTCACAACGGGCCCAGGTGTGTCCCATGTCCAGGTGTGTCTAAGGCCCAGGTGTGTCCCAGGCCCAGGTGTTTCTCAGCCCAGGCCCAGGTGTGTCCCAGACCCGGGTGTGGCCCAGGTCCAGGTGGCCCAGGCCCAGGTGTGTCCCAGGTCCAGGTGTACCCTCCAACTGGTCTGCAGCCCTGGAGACAGAAAGCATCAGCTGAGCAAACAAACAAAGAATAATTCAGTTAAATGAATACTTTATTCCTCTAAAATGATCACATACTATCTTTGTACCTTCAATCTATTTGTTCCATCATTGTTACTTTGAATTATATTCAGCTGTTTTTCTTTGTCTGAAAACACTAAATATTTGGAGTGTTTCTGATCTAAAACATAATTATAATAAAGCATGCAAGTCATTAAAAACCCATTTTTGCTGTAATGGTAATCACATGAACCTGTTCAGTTTTAATTTGCTTTCTGAAACATAATTAGTAAAAACCTTTGCTGCCCTCCTTTTGTCTTCACTCGCCTGGAGATGAACAGCAGCTCTCGGTGAAGTGGAGTCACACACACACACACACACACACACACACACACCTACACACACACAAAGCTGAAATGAAAAAAAGGAAATATTGAGCAGCTGATGGAGGTTAACAGCTTCTCAGTGAGCGTGTTGTCGGTTTCCCCGCCTGTGTTTCATCATCGTGTTCGCGCTGTAGCTTTAATATCGACTGTCACCGGGGACACAAATATGTACCATCATCGTCTGAGGCGATGAAGAAATGAAGAACACAATAACATCAAAAGAAAACAAAGCGTTCGGCTCACTTTAAAGACCCAAAAAAAAAGAACTGACACTTTACAGGAAAAACAGCCGTGTTCATTTCCATAATAGATGTTGTTGAACCCCCCCGAGGTGTTCGGTCCCCGGTGACAGACTTCCCCCCCGTCTGTGTTTCAACGTCTGAGAAGTTTCTGTTTTCTAGAAAATACAGCGTCTGATCGGATAAATCATGTTTCGGTCTGATGTGTTTTCATGAGTCCGAGGTTCCCTGAAGGCCCCGCCGAGTGTTTTCTCTGCCTGTTAAGAATAACCGAGCTAATATTTTCAATATCCAACCGCATGCAAGGCAAACATTTACATTTACGAGCTCAAAACCTCCACTCCGAGTCCGCATTCTTTCATGAACGTATGTGATGTTGACATTATATTACAGCCAGTAGTTTAATGCCATTTACTGTCGACAAGATTCCTGAGGAGATTTTAGGCGTCCTTGGGAGCGTTCCAAGGGCCCCTGGGAGGGATCCAGGAGGGCTTTGAGTGTATTTGGGGGTCTGAGGTTTTCAGGGTTGTTGAGCAAGTTCCAAGTGTCCTTGCAAGGGGTCATTTCGAAAAAGCTGATTTTTATTTAATTTCCCCAAATCATGTTTTATTTTTCCACCCGTTGTCACTCCCAATGCTTCAAATACCAACGCTTGGTCAGTGCTGCTCGAGGTCTGACACCGATGAACGTTTATACTCTGAGCGCTGCATTATTCTCCGAAACACCAGAGGGCGTACAAACAAAACGAACTGTGAGGAATCAAAAAGACGAATCATTCAATTCACTTGATTGTTTATATTGGTGATGAGAGACGAGATTGGTCTGTGAAAGCCTCTTGACTTTACCAAAACACACAAGTGGACTGGCGTCATAGCTATTCGCCGGCCTTGAAAGGGTCTCTGAGGAGGTTGTGTGCCGGGGATCCTTTGAGACTACAGGCTCACTAAGAGGGTTCTAGTGGTTCTTAAGGGGGTAAGAGAGTATCAAGAGCGTTAAGAGTCCTTCCGGAGGTTTCTACGGTCTGTGGGGACCAGTCTAGGTATCGTTACATGTAGTCCTTGAGGACATTCCAGGAACCAAACCTCATGGAGGTTTTGAGGAAGTGAGTTTGTTGCATGATGAGGTTCCTGGGGTTTCAGAAATCAGGATATTCTTGGGGTCATTGAGAGGGTTATCAGATCCCTTGGGGGGGTTTTAAAAGTCAGTGAGACTCTTGAGGGGTTTTCAGAATTCTAGAGGAGGTTTGAAGGGTCCTTTTCGGATGCTGAAGAGGGTTTTGAGGATGTTCTAGTAGTCCTTGAGAGGGTGCTTATGTCCCCTGGATATGCTCCTGGGGTCCTTGAGGAAGTGATCAGGGTTCTTTTTCTTTCGATCCAAAACTAACTGACAGAAGAACCTTAAACTGCAGAAGCAGATAGATGTTTTCTCTGCATGGACTCTGTTGATCTTCCCTGCAGGGTTTCCTGTTCTCCGACTGCTGCCGGCTCTACATTAACTCCAGATTACACCTCAGAGACTCATGAGAACAACATTTTCATAACACAAAAAAAAAGAAAAAGAAAAAAGTCTCCTCTTTCTGGATGTTTTTCTTTAAAGGAAAGAAGAAAACTCAAACTGCTGTCAGGGGTTCCTGGAGACGGAAAACTCTCAGAGGTCAGGGGATCCCTAAGGAACATTAGGGGGGGGGGGGACCCCACCACAAGAACCGGGGTCACATGACAGGTTGACTCCTGCATATGTGGAGGTTTGAGGAGGGGGGTTAATGCCTTGCTCTGTTCATGAACAGGACAGGATTTGAGGAAACATTAAACAATTACAAAAATAAAACTACTCCCTTAAATTCTTCCAAACATATATTATCTTTTGTTTTAACCCGATACATTTTGGATCTTTGGACACATTTGGACATAAAGTTCTGTGAGTTTATAAATAATTATGAAACGAAGCAGAAAACATTCACTGTTGTTCTGTCTTAAAGTCAAAACCACACTGAAGTGTGTGTGTGTGTGTGTGTGTGTGTGTGTGTGTGTGTGTGTCAGGGGACGTGGTCTTACATTAACCCTGCTGTGAAGGTTCAGAGGAGGATGAAGAGGAAGAAGAAGAGGGTTGCTCCACCTCCTCACTGCAGCGATGGAGAGAAAGAGAACGAAAACTGGAGTGTGAATAAAAGGTCAGGCGTCCTGTGCTGTCAACACACACACACACACACAGAGAGAGACACCCACACACACACACAGTATAACAGCAGTCGTCCTGAGAGGATTTGAGCGTGTGCAGAGATGTGATTGTGATTTTTCGGACTCGTGCATCAGATGCAGCAGCTGCAGCTCTGCAGTGTGAGCTGCTGACAGTGTGTGAAGTCTGAGGAATATTTATCTTCAACTGTAAACATGGAAATGTATTTTAAAGACAAATACAGGAGTATAAGTCTTTTATTGGTTTGGGCAGGTGTCTTCATGTGGTTCTATGGTCAGCAAGGGTCCTTAAGGATGTTTTAAGGGTCTTCGGGGACATGCCAGGGGCCATTGAGGACATTCTAGGTGCTCTTTGGGGGGTTAAAGAAAGTTTTGGGGACATTGCAGGGTTAAAAGGATGTTGTATGATGACTAAAACTCCTTGCAAGTGTTTCAGATATCCTTGAGGACGTTTTTAGGGTCTTTGAGGACATGTCAGGGGTTCAGTGGGATCGTATATGATCACTGAGTCCTTGGAATCATTTCAGATATCCTTGAGGACAATTTAAGGGTCTTTCAGGAGATCCCATGGGCCATTTAGGACATTCTAGGTGCTGTTTAGGGGGTTCAAGGAGTATTTGAAGACTTTTCAGAGGTTCAAAAGGATGTTATATGATCACTGATGGTCCTTGTAGAGGTTTCAGACAAGTTTGGGGATTTTAAGGTTCTCTGAGTATTTTATCTGGGTTTTTTAGGGGGTTCAAGGAGTCCTTGATGACATTCCAGGGTTCCTTCAGAAGGGTCCAGTGTCACCAATGGTCATTTAGAGGATTCTAGGTGTCCTTTAGAACGTTACGGGGGTCCGAGAGTAGGTTTTAAGGGTTGTTTGAGAGCATGTAAGTGTTCTTTAGGGGGATCAAGGGGTCCTTGAGGACATTTAAGGGGTTCTATTTATATTTTATTGGTTCAATAGGACATTGTTTGATCACTAATGGTCTTTGCAGCGGTTTCAGCCAAGCTTGAAGATTTTAATCCGTTATCTGTGTTCTTTAGGGGGATCAAAGGGTCCTTAAGGACATTCCAGGGTTCCTTAGGAAAATGCTAGCATCACACATTCCATGGGTCCTAGATGAGATTTCCAGGGGTATTGAGGACATTCTCTGTGTTCTTAAGGGTGTTCATGGGGTTCCTTGAGGACATTTCAAGTGTTGTATTGAAGATAATTGGATCAACAAGGGCTTTTGCAAGGGTTAAATAATTGGAGCAATTGAGGACATTCTTTCGGGGGTTCAAGGAGTCCTTGAGGACATTCCATGAGTCCTAGAAGGGTTTTGGGGGATATCCAGGGGTCCTTTGGGAGGTTCTAGGCCACTAGCGTCCTTAAGGAGATAATAAGGAGGTGTCCTGGAGGACATTTCAGGTAAACCTGGGAGGTTCCAGTTCAATATGTAACATTACAAATGTTTGTTTTGGATCTTGTGCTCAATCTGTTCTCGGTTGAAACATGACCTATATTTTAAATGTGACATTTCCATCATGTTTCAATCTTGAAAGATAAAAATAAATAATGGTGAGTCGTCCCCCAGCTCTTAAACAAAGACGCAAATAATTCACATTGTGGCTCTGCCATGTCGTGAGTTAATTATGCCGTGTTTGTTTTTAATATATATTGAAAGGTCTGTAATAATCCATAACTCAGAGCAGCCGTGTGTGTTTCCACCGCGAGACGACAGTAATCATGTCCTGTCTAAGTGGTTTACATGCACAGTGTGAGGATCATTATTACATCCTATTATTGGAGCACAGTGAGGCGATTCTAATAATAGAAACATTAACTGAGCTGCAAACAATCTCTGAATCCTATTAAGACTCTGCCGCACTAATTATTTCCCTCTGTGCTGCAACACTTGTCTGACGGGATCATGTGATCGCTCTCTCAACCTGCTCTCTGCCAACACAACATTCATCTTCATCTCGTCTTTGTTTCACACGGAAAATCTGCTTATTTACAGGTTTTTATTCACCTGATAATTGAAATGTTTTTGTTTTGAAAATGTTTGTCCTCTTTGTCATTTAAAGTCTTCCTTTAAAGAAACAGAAGCAGGAGAGGATTAAACCTGTGCAGGTGTGTCAGCTGATCGGTTTCACCTGTGAGTCGTTGGACTGAAGGAAACACCTCGATCGGCCAAACTGACCGTAAAACAGTTTTTATATATTTTGTGTTCTTTGTTCTGAAGTCTAACTGACCAGAGAAGAGTTCTAAATGTGTTGATCTTTATATTAAAAACAATCTCCTTTAAACTCAATCTGATAAAACATGAACTTACAGAAACAAGTTGATTTTATCAGTCACACTTTAATGGATCTTAATTAATAAAATATGTCCAACATTAAATGTATTGATGCTGTCATTTCCTGAGAAGTCACAACTAAAAACACTGAACTAAAAGGCTCAATTTGTGTTGATTACCTTCACTGAGTTTTAAAGTTTTAGTTCTTGATACATTTGATACGTCCAGAAGATAATTCTTCCAGATTTGTTCTTCATTGGAGAACATTCGTGTAAATAACGCAGATAACTGAAGTGTTTCCTTCAGATGTAGACGCCTCGCTCCGCTCTGAACATCAGCTCTGCGGCTCGTCGGCGTCCTGGCAGCGGCTGAAACCACACGGAGAAAACACGTCAGGAAACATGTCATGGGAACACAGCGGAGCGGTTCAGGGAGCGGGCGGGAGGCTCGCCACATGAAATGAATCCTGGGGAAAAGAAATCTGGCAGAATTACCTCCCGAGTGTTTCTGATCCTGCAGCCAAATGAGGTTTAGAGTCAGAAAACTGGCAGGAAGTCTCCTTCTTCTGGTGACCAAATGGGGTGAGAACAGGAAGTTCACGCGGACGGAGCAGGAATCTGTGGAGGGCGAGGTATTTCTGCTCGATACAGAAGGAGACTCCAAAATATCTGACGAGCTGCTTTACACGCTCCTGACTTGTTTCACATGTTGTCCAGTAAAGATTCATTCGTCTCCACCGACTGAAGCTGCTGCTCAGATCTTCAGTCTCATGTGGTTTTCAAATAATTCAGGCACAAAAAAATAATGTGCCGTAATTCAAAGATATCCCACGAAAATAATTGCGAATGTTATCCACAAAATCATTAATGATGAAGTATAAAGACACACGGGGTCCAACAAACGGTGATCTTTCAGCCAGGAGACCGCTGTTCGATCCCCGCGTGAAACAATAAATCAACGTTGATGTTTTTTGTCACGTATAGCGTACTTCAGTAACGGCACTTCTGTCGTTATCTTAACCCAAATGACGACCTTTTCTTAAACCTAAAGCATAGTTAAAGATAGTTTTCATGTAACGAGCACAAACTGACACGTGTTTCTGGACTTTAGTAGGAAATCGCACGAAAACACGAGGAGTAACTTTTTGTAGGATATCATACGAACCGTTGTTCAAGAGGCATTTAAAACGTTGCACATTCATAATGTTGTGTTTACAATCATTTTTTGAGCGGCACTGACCGATGCTGTTTTACCTGACCACCACGCTGAGACATGACAACAACTATGGACGCCACTGTGTCCAGCCAACAGGTTCTCATTACAACTTTTCCAAACACTGCAGTTCCTCAAATGGCCACTTGATGATGGCTCCAAGATAAATGTTACAGCCTGGTACAGCTTTTGGTCTCTATTACGAACTAATATCCACGTTTAGTGTCAACTGAAGGGGGGTGAAATTTCCTACAAAAAGTTACTCTTTCATTTATTTTTCGTGCATTTTCTTACAAAAGCCAGCAACATGTTCATTTTCCCAATATAGGAGACGACTAAATCAAAAAATCCCAAATAAAACAAAATCTAAACGATAAAGATCGATAAGGTACAAATATCCGATATACACAGACTGAAGAGTAAACCGTTATCAGTAAGGATCATGAAGTTAAATCTCCCTTTTAATACTAAAACACCTAAAATTTATGTTTTTTTACAAACCTGGATGTAACTTAGAGGACAGATTTGTTCTGAATGACATTTTGTTCTCTGAGCTCTCCTCCGTCAGTGAGTTAACGTGTAGAAGTTATTGATTGATGGAGGATGTTTGTCCGGCGTTGATCTCCAGTCTGTCTTTAGCTCATTAGCATGCAGCGCTGATCGCAGCCGGACGCTCTGATTGGACATCTGTCAATAGAGGAATTAACGTGTTGGACAGGCCTCCCCTGGACGGAGGTTAGACAATCCTGCTGAGGATGCCCCCCTCCCCCCCCACCACCACCACCACACTGAGAGATTGACAACAGGATTAGAGACCCCTGAACCCCCCAGGTCTCTGAGAAAAACTCTGGCTTTAAGATTGACAGGTGAGACTAACAGAAATATTCTAATGCTAAGCAACGTTTTCTTCCTTTTCTTCTCCCGTCAGACCGTAAAACCACGTTCAGACGAATCGGTGCGGCATCGAGGAGGATCTGATCTCTTTTTCCAGAGAAAAAGAAAAAGCATCACAAGCAGCACAGAAAAACAACGAGTCAAACAACAAGAGTCATTTAAAATAATGAGACTAAAGCTTTCAAATCACTGAGGAGAATGAAAGAGTCTAGTTTGTGTTTGCAGTCATTTATTTCTAAAAGCTGCAAGAAGTAAAGAAAGAAATCTGACACCAAATAGACAAAAGAAAACTATGTCCTGATTCAGGCTGGTCTCATCCAGCATTGAAAGCTAAACCTATAAAAGATGATGCACCGTAATTCATAGATATCCGAAATCAATTATTTAAACATTGATTTATTTGTCACGCTACTTGTGTAATGTAGTTACGGCCCTTCTGTGGTTATTTTAACCCAAACAACGATCTTTTCTTAAACCTAACTAAGTAGTTTTGTTGCCTCAACCTAACTAAGTAGTTTAGTTGTCTAAACCTAACAGAGTAGTTTAGTTGTCTCAACCTAACCGAGTAGTTTAGTTGTCTCAACCTAACCGAGTAGTTTAGTTGTCTCAACCTAACCAAGTAGTTTAGTCGTCTCAACCTAACTGAGTAGTTTAGTCGTCTAAACCTAACTGAGTAGTTTAGTCGTCTCAACCTAACCAAGTAGTTTAGTCGTCTAAACCTAACTGAGTAGTGTTGTTGTCTCAACCTAACCGAGTAGTTTAGTTGTCTCAACCTAACCGAGTAGTTTAGTCGTCTCAACCTAACCGAGTAGTTTAGTCGTCTCAACCTAACCGAGTAGTTTAGTCGTCTCAACCTAACCGAGTAGTTTAGTCGTCTCAACCTAACCGAGTAGTTTAGTCGTCTCAACCTAACCGAGTAGTTTAGTCGTCTCAACCTAACCGAGTAGTTTAGTCGTCTCAACCTAACCGAGTAGTTTAGTCGTCTCAACCTAACCGAGTAGTTTAGTCGTCTCAACCTAACCGAGTAGTTTAGTTGTCTCAACCTAACTGAGTAGTGTTGTTGTCTCAACCTAACTGAGTAGTTTAGTTGTCTCAACCTAACTGAGTAATTTCCTGTGAAGACCGAAGTTTATTTTGAAGACTGTATTCATGTAACAAGCGTGTTGCTGGATTGTTTTGGGAAAATGCACCAAAAAGGAGTAACTTATCGTAAGATATACAAACCGTTGTTTGATATGATTCCTGATTACATGCTTTATATCAGCAAACATTTACATGTAATGTCTAGAGTGTAGTATTAGTACTCTTAATTCTCTTTATTTCTTTGACATTAAAGAAACCAGATTACACTAATCCAGTTCAGATGCAGCTCCTCAGGTTGATCCAGATCCAGAGGAGTCTGAGTCAGGAGGGTGAGGGAGAATAAGTGGGGGAGTAAAAAAGGGGGGAGTAAAAGGGGGTCTGGTAGAGCATCAGGAACCCGAGCCAGAGGCTGCAGGGGGAGAAGCAGCTTCCAACACAAACCGAAGAGTCCAGCAGCGACTGAGAGGACCTGGACGTGGAGCCTGAAGAGGCAGCCGGTGTGGATTCCTGCTGCCGCGCCGCAATGTGTTTACGGTTCTGATCTGATGCGGGAACGTTTCCAGAACCACTTAAACACCGAGGGGATGCCAGAGTGCCCTCCAGCTGAATAACACGGCCGGCTCTCTGGCTGCTGACACATGAAAACAAGACTGGAATCTGATCCAGAGTCCTGGACGGCCTCCTCCTCCTCCTCCTCCTCCTCCTCCTCTTAAACTAACTCAGTGATTCCCCGGACGCCTCCTGTCAGATTGCTGGATGTTTAGAGACTCAGGTGAGGAATGAAAACCAGATCAGAGGAGTTAAAACCTGTGAACTAAAAATGAACTGAGAAACAAACTGTGTCGGGCTGTCCTCATGCATTGTTCGTAGTTTCACCAACTGAACGTAATGCATTATGATTAGTATGTAAACCAGGTAATCGTGAACCAGGACAGGTGACGTCATATGAAGTCTGAGGGGAGGAGGTCGGAGTGGATGAATGGATCGAAAAATATGTGACTTTCACCCAGGAGACCGCTGTTAATGTCAATGACGACTTATATGTTGCGTAACTTCCGTACTTCAGTAACGTCACCCTGAAGTTATTTCAACCCAAAGATCTTTTCTTAAACCTACTAAGTAGTTTTGTTGCCTGAACACTCAGAAGTCAGAAGCAACAACACGCCAAAGATTCTTAAATAAAAGCTCATATTTAAATTATGGGATTCATTTTTACCACAACTACAATTTGAATCGCCATATCAATTATTTTGAAGCCGTTATCTCGAAATCAAAAGTTAATTATTAGCAAACAAGATAACAAGAAAAAGGTTGTTTCCTCTTATTCCTCATGATGTTCATCAGAGATCAGGAATAAACAACGTCTGCATGCATACATACTGTCTCTCTATACTGACCACAGACTGTAAAGAAGTCTGTATATAAAAATACAAAAAGTATTTATAACAGTATGTTAATGTACCACAACTTGTGCGTCCGTCATCTTATTTCCTCCGACTCTTTCACATTAAAAGCCTTCGACAGTGTGCAAATTCAACATTATCTTTCTATCTGATTCATTTTTGGATAAGAAAACGAATACTTTTAAAAACAGTATTTAATATTGACCTGCCAGATTTATATTCCTCAGCCCGTGGAGAGCCTTGACACTGGCAGTTATGGAAATATATTGTTCATATAACATATAATTACGCAGCAAAATGAATAACAATTATAATTAAAACATGTTTTTTGGTGGATAATCAAAAGAGGGTTTGTCTTCGTTGAGTAATTCAGACTCATGACCTCTAACATCTTGACCACAGCCCTGCAGGCAAGACTTTTACTGTGAAACATCTGGAGGAGGAAGTGTTAAGAGATAATAATATTGAACCAGATATTCCTCTCACTTAGATATTTTTTATTATAAAATCTGACATTTTTGGCTCTAAAAAGACGATGAGAAAAATACCAAACAGCTGCTCTAAATCTGACTGTTGATGATGAAATGTTTGATTATTAGCTGATTATTAGCTGCGACTTGAGTGTCAGAATGTTAAATATTTAAGTGTTTGATTATGTTAAAGAGTGTAAGTCTTCCTGCTTTCACACTCTTCAGTGAAAATCCTCTGAAGCTGATTGAACTCACCAATAAAACATGAAAGAAAGAGGTCAACGCCTGCTTTCCTTTTAAATATTCACACTGATTATTGAGTGCTGACACACACACACACACACACACGTTTAAAATTCAACCAAGTCAACAGTCAACCATTTAGATTCAGGTCATTAGTTGCCCAAAATGTGCATCTCAATATGTGGGCCAACATTTATTAAGATTTTTTTTTGACAGCTGAACGACTGAATAATTCATTTTTTGTTGGAGGCACATTATTTATTTATTAATCAGCCTTAAATTTGGCCTCAGATCAGATTATCCGGCTGCCTTCCAACACCTTTTCCTCTCCGTCAGGTCGACATCAGCTGCTCATTATTTGATCCATTGATTTCTGCAAATGGTGTTTTCCCCCAAATATCAGCCGCCCATTACACAGAATGAATTATGGATGGAGAAGATCTGCCGGGAAACAAAAGGCCGGACGTCCTTTTCGCTGCTCCAAAATAAAAAATATTTGAGACAAGACTTCCTCTTTCTTTCCCTTTCACAGTAAAACTATGAACGTTTTCAGGAGATAAATCTGTCCGAACTCCAGCGAGCCGTGAAAAAGCACATTTCTAGCATAAAGAAATGACCTCATCGCTGTAAGGAACTGAAAGTCTTGCATCACAACAAACTCCAGAGAAAGAAAAGGCCTAAAGCTAAAACCTCTGCATAATTCATCAGAATATGAAGTTGACGTGTAAATAGTGTTTTCTTGTAGCGAGCAGATAATGAGGATGAATGAACTGTTAATGTGCGGCAGAATAAACACATTCAACAGAAACATCCTGAAGTGATGAAGTTTCATGAATCTACAAAGAGAAACGCGTCACAGATGTGGAAATAGATTTCATTAAATCTGAACGCTGTATTTCATAATTGTTACACCACGCTGAGATCAACTGGTATTCTCTAAGTCGTTACTGTGACATTGTTCTAGTGGGAGGAGGTTCTCCGATGGTTCTCTGTGAGAGGGTCAGGTCACATTGATGAGGTTCTAGGGTTCTCATATCGTATCCATACAGCTGGAACACAAAGGCTTCAGTCGCTCATTATAGTATTTTTAGGGTAAAGTGTGTTTTGACAGGAGTTCACCAGGAGGAACCTCCGCTCCCTCAAACAGAAACCACAAATGACTCGTTGGTCTTCACCACTTCAAACATCTTCTAACATCCCTACTGAGGTCACCGAGGCCTCGGCTCTGATGTAACCGGGCTGGAGTCCCCCCCCCCCCCCCCCCCACACTGTGACATCATTCACCATCACCGACACCGTTATTACCACAACAAACTCCAGCAGCGCTAACAGAGATAGCACCAGCACAGCTAACACCAACGACTGCCTGTTGATTCCAGTTCATTACAGGCTGTTATTGTGCACTTGACACTGAAATAAAAAGCTGTTCCTGATTCAATCTGCAGACGTTTTGTTGCTCAGCTTCCAGTTTATTTGACCAATGACTGGTGATTTCTTCTGTTTCAGCTCAGTATCATTGCAGGTTGTGTAATAACAAACCCGGGAGTTCCGACCACGAGACAGCGTTTCAACACCGTGTTGTGGTTTTCTGGCCTAAACATTCGAGACGGTTGTCTTTAACTGAACTAAGTGGTTTTGTTGCCTAAACTTAACTATTCCTCGTTATTTTAAACACAACATCTATGTTTTGTCCCAACCTAACTAAATGGTTTTGTTTGTTGTGGTTTTCTTAAACCTAACTACGTGGTTTTGTACTTATTTTTAACCTAACCACTATGTTTTTCCTAAACCTAAATATATGGTTTTGTTGCTTCAATATAACTTTAATTTTGTAGCGTAATGTCGTCCCGAAAAGAATAGTTGTTACATGTTGTTATATTCGTATCTGTACACAAAACCAGCAGATTTGTGACTATTTCAATGTGTTCTGATTTCATTCCACTAGTGCTCAGAGGGATCTTTGCTTCTCTCAGTTGTCCGTCTGGTTGAACATCATCGTTCTGCGTTTTGTTCTCCGTGCACAAAACAAGCCCTTCATACACGCAGAAGGTTACAAACTGTTCAACGGTAATCAATAGATACCTGCTCATGTGTAAACTCGTCCATCACCGAGCGGTCTGAAACATTACAAACACCCTCAGCGGGTGTTCTTAGTTGGCCGGGCCCGGCGGGAACAGCGCTGGCTCTTCACCGCGGCGTTTGGGCAGCGACGGACGCAGGTAGGTATCGAGTCAGACGGCGATAATCACGCTCAGCCATCTGGTCGGTGTTGTGTATCAGAACCAGAGCGGAGGGAAACTTTGTGTTTCAAGGCTGCTGCAGAGAGTTTGTTCTGTACAGTTGATTCTTTTTATACTTCACTGTGAGGAATCGATTCAGAGGTCGGTCTGTCACCGAAGTCTACAACTAATGCTCTGGTGAACAGCTGTCAACCAACACGTGGATGGAAAATGAAAAAAGACGAATAAATCGATTTATTTAGAAACTAAATACCGACACAACAGAAGCATGTGGGAGTTCATCACATGTACCAAAACACTGAATGTACTAAATCACATGAGATGATATGAAGAGATGAGAAATATTCATGTTTAACGTGTTTAACATATGAAATAAAACATGCACATGAAATGTACTGAAGGTATATTTAACATGTGGAAACATTAACATGATACAAAGACGTGTAATTTCCAGACCTGAATAACTGAGAAATATTGTTAACATTCAAGTAATGTAATGTTTATATGTGAAATATCACAAGCACATTGACTACATGTTTGTAATGAGTTTTATTTCACGTATGACAGCATGAGTTGCACACGTGCTGCTCCGGTAATGAGTGGACGACATCGCCCTGTTGGCTTTTTGGCTCGTTTTCAGGGAATGAAAAAAAAAAAGACCAAACACGAGACTAAACAATTTGCTGAGACGGATGTTTTTGTCGGGAGATGCTCCTGGCAGGAGGCTCAAACTGCCTCCGTCCTCCTCCCCATCACCGTGATAACACAGCGGTCCACTGTGTGTGTGATGTGTCCTCCCTCCGCCGCGTTAACTTCACATGACCTCAATTTTCAGCGTCTCTCTGAAGGTTTGATGATTTATCAGCTGATTAGTCAGCCGTGATCTTCTGGACGCCGCTAACGGCCTCGATTAATGGCTGACCTGCTGAAATTGGTTAATTGGGCGGCGGAGGGGTTGGTGGAGACGTCTGGACCAGTCCAGCAGTGAGCAGAGCCGCTCAGTTTAACCTTAAACTATTCTTATATACATATTTATTTTTATTTATTTAGTAAGAAAATAATATTAAAATCGCCTTGTGGCCAAAAGTGTGTGGACACCTTGAACATTCCATCCCAAATGTTATTCAAAGGTAGTTCATTCACATTAATTCACAAGTAAAAAACAATATTTGATACATGAAAATGATTCCACGTTAGCTTTTCTGTGTATTTACCTCATCCCCACTATAACCACAGTCCTATATTTACATGAATAACTTATATTACTCAATACACTGATGTTGCACAAGCATATTTTCTGTTTGTACGTGTTTCCAAATACACGTAACTGCATATATTCCTTGTTAATATATTTTAGCTTTCCATTTTATTTATTTATTTACAGATATATTTATTTACTTTATTTCTCAAACAAAGATTTTTCTCATAAAAGCATTAAATCCTCAGTAAATCACGCTGTCGCTTGGTATTCACTGTGTTAAGGGGAGAGAAGAAGAAGAGAGCTGAAGAGTATGTGGGTGTGAGGCTGCAGAGACAGAAGAGGTTGTGATTAAATATCCACATGTTAAACTGAGTCCATCTTCACTTCTGCTACTTCACTTAAACATTTCCATATCATTCAATATTTCCTCCATAAACTGCAAGCAGTAGTTCTTAACCTGAAGTTCAGGAACGTCTGCCTCGCTCCATAGTTACCGTCACTGCTAACCTTCTAGCCACAGAATAGATCAACTATAGGTTAACTATACAAACAACCTGTCGGTACTTCTGAAGCATCTATAACTGTGGTTAGCAAGCAGTTTATCTAAAGACAAATATAAGAGGTTTTCTAAAGAGACGAATAAGTGAGAGAGGTTTTCTGTCTGCAGAGAAGGAGCAAGTACTCCGATCTTAGTACTAATACTGCGATGTAGAAATACTTAATTACAGTAAAAAAATCTCACTTAAAGTTACTACGAGGAACTTATATATTGTGTGTTGATTGTGTCGCCTCCTGTGGACTAAAGTGGTCTCTGAGCACCAGACTCCCTTTAGAAAACCTCTCATTCTACTGCAGCAGGGTCTGACAGTCTGATCCTCTCAGTCCTGGTTCTGGTTCTCCCGGGCCTCCCTTCCCTCCAGCGGGTCCAGCAATACGTCCTGGGTCTCCTACAGCGTGGTGTCGGTGTCGGCTCCCAGAGAGGAGAAGCTCTGCTCCTGGAGGAGGAGACGCTGCTGCCGGGAGCTGAGCTCTCCTCCTCCCTCCGGAGCTCCAGACTGCAGGTGAAGCTGGATCTGGGTCTGTCCACGGTGGACCGGTCTCTGCTGGAGGATCTGGGTCTGTCCACGGTGGACCGGTCTCTGCTGGAGGATCTGGGTCTGTCCGCGGTGGACCGGTCTCTGCTGGAGGATCTGGGTCTGTCCACGGTGGACCGGTCTCTGCTGGAGGATCTGGGTCTGTCCGCGGTGGACCGGTCTCTGCTGGAGTCTGAGCTGAAGGAGGTTCTGGTGAACCTGCATGAGTTCATCTGGTTTCACCAGAATCCGACCCGGTGGCTCCGATGACATCATTAAGAATAACTCTATAGAAACAGACCATCTTCTCTCTGATGGGCTCTTTACTGATGGAGGTCTGATAGAGGATCAGGACTACACTGAGACTGGTTCAGGACCAGTTAAAAGCTCCTCACAGTAACTTTAAGGAGAGTATAAAAGTTTTTGCATCAAAATATACTGGATTATAATTATTGATGCATTAATATGTTCATCACTTTAACGTTGATGCTCGTTTGAATGTAATCATTTGTTCTGCAGGTATTGGCTCATAAACCAAAGTATTGGACAAATTGACCTGAGCGATAAAAAGAGAATGTTTTTTATTTCACTGTGTCTTTAAAAAGCCAAAAAAACAATAAAGGTTTGAACCGTGTATTTTGGATTTAGTGGGTTTTCACTCTTGGGAATTTGAGGGGATTTTCTTCGCAGTTTTCTTCTCACACTTTTGCTTGTTTACTTTTCCTCAAGTATTGCCTTCTTGTGATGCAGTATTATCCCATTTTTGTTTTTTGTTTTTTGTTACTTTTTCCTGAATTAAAGGATCCAAGTTTTTCTTTTGGGTTCGACCAGCGGATGCTGCAGATCTGTTTTCCTGGAGGGCCGGGTCTATGTGCTGGGTTCACTAGGTGTTTAGTGGCGATGCAGGACTGCCAAGTATGATGTTACAGCCTTCCCATGTTAATGTTCATTCAGGAAGGACCTTTACTGCCAGAGCAGCGGGAGGGAGCCGGCCAGCTGTGAAAACACTGTTAAAGAGGCTTTAGTGCTCATTTCACGAATACTTTAAGTTTACTTATTGAAGGGGAAAAAAAGAAATTAATGGAGTATGCGCTGGGCTTTTCCTTATTGTTCTTCCATGAGACTTCTCCATATGTGCCAGCGAGCGTCCATCCAAGTTCACCCCCCCCCCATCTGAAACCGGATCCTGAAGTTCCACGTACGGAGGCGCTGGCCTCCCCCCCCCCCCCCCCCCACTCCTGTTCTGGGATTAACGTTTGGCGCGTAAACGCAGCGTTTACCTCGGAGAGACGGATACAAAAGAGATGGTGGAGGACGCACGGGACGTCCTGCTGGTGGAGAACACCAGGGTCCCTGAGGTTTATGATGGACATGATGCTACGCTACTGACATGTCAAACACTGCTCCGTGATTGGCCCGCTGCTGTGTGTTGAACTCGTATATGTGGAAAACCTCAGACATGGTTGAGGTCAACAGTCAAACCACCATCACACTGCAGGTTGGCTTAGCAACAGGACTGACGCTCACATTACACTAACTCAAAGAGCCTGCTCAAGGACTACTGAAACCCACTCAAGTGGAAGAACTTTTGAAAGCTACTGAAGGAATGCTGGAAACTTCTCAAGGCCCCAGCAGGAACCTGCTAAAGAAGAACTGGAACCTCCTCAAGGACCTGTTTAAGAACTCCTGGAAAGTGAGAGTGGCCCAAAACTCTGTGAAGGTTTAGTTCTGTCCCACTGTCAAATGATCGAGAGTTTGGTGACGTCAGTTTTAAGTCCCTGAGGGTTCAGGGTGTAAGGCCTTATGGGGGGACACTGGGATTGAGCCAGTTCCCTTCAAGGACTGCATGGACATCCACTGGGGTTTAGGGTCAGGGAACCCTGGAGCATTTCCAATGACCTCTGCAGCCCTTTGTTAAGTATTCAGACTCTTTGCCAAACATTTCTTTCATGGAAATAAAGCGCTGCAGTAGGAATCACTTTACACCCAAACAGCGTTTTAAGTCACTGAGAACTGAGCTGTTGTAAAACTCCAACCAAGATGAACATTTTGGGAGATTTACCCAAAAAATGTGAAGTCTGTTTTCCAATAACAATCTATGGGGAAAACTCTTAAATGGCATCATGTGACAGACCAGGTGATTGCTCTTCTCGGGGGCTTAAGGAGGAAAGCACATATCCTCGATGATACCTTTGACATTATTTGGATTATTTATACTGAATTAACTGAATTGTACTGATTAAGGATATTCAATTAATGATGCTTCTTACTCCATTTTACAGAACTTATTAATTATGATGCATCGTTAGAGAATAAAGACCCCTCAGACCCTCACAGGTGTTTTAAGGTGTGACGCTGTTTACACCAATCGGGTCAAAGCTCTGCTGACATTTACATGAGGTCACGATGTTAGAACGAACTAAAAGTCCCGAAATGTATTTTATTTGTTATCTTTTGTGTGAAACATTGACAGTTTTCTAGTCGTACTTTCACTCAAGTAGAATTTCGAGTATTTCCGACGGTGCGGTATTCTTACTTTTACTGAAGTAAAGGATCTGAATACGTCTTGCACCACTGCTGCTCATTATTTTCCGGGTGGTTTGTGACTTTAAGATCTATGGCTCTCACTGGAGGTCAGAGGTCAACCACGATACGGCTCTGAAGAAGAGAAACAAAGAGCCTTTAAAAAGCTGCTGAGCTCACACACACACACACACACACACACACACACAGAGGAGCTGGTTTGTGGGCGAGAGCGGAAACAGCCCGTCAGTTTAAATGTCTGTAAGAGACCACATGTTGAGACTCAGCGACGTGGGTGAGATCTGACTGTTTAATACCAAACTCCACTCGCGTTCGTCATTAAAAAACCCCGACCTGACCGTACCCCCCCCCCCCCCCCCCCCTGCATGCATTTCTTCTTCTCCTCTGACGTGAACCTGACAGCCGCCGCAGCACCTTGTTATTGCAAAAATGAAAAGTGCAACCAATTAGAGCCGCGGCACAAACTTCTGGCCGCTAAGCTCGGCTGTATCCGCGCTCCGCAGAGAGGATCAGCCGAGATGAGCTGCGGCTCTCGCAGACATTAATACCTCGCCGTAGATCTCGCCGTTAAACCCGCCCGCTCTTTCTCTTCCTGCGGCGTCCTTCAGTGGAGTCTGCCGGGAGCGCCGAGGCCCCCCCCCCAAAAAAAATCACGATTTGAAGAGTAAGTGAGGAGGATGGTTGTGTCGACACAAAAAAATAAAAAACCCCGACTGCCATCTGGAAACCATTACACAGTTCTTCTTCTCTGGCTGTGAGAGGTGCGGCAGGACAAGATGCATCCACAGGGTTTCTCTTCTTCTACCGTCTGTACGTGGAGATAAGACTTTTAGTTCTTGTCAACTAATCACCAAAAACTGTCTCTAACACAATAAAAGAGCAGAAATGATCACAATCTGATGGACACATTTACCTCAACACAACGTCGAGCATCTGGTAAACTGTCAGGCACTAACTAATGTGAACTACAAAGTGCTCTCAGCCAGGTGTGTCTGCAACCACCACTGCACTGCTGTCTTGTGTGATTGAATGGAGACAACCCACAGTAGTCTAACCCCCCCCCCCCTGATCTAGGCTGCAAGTGTATCAGATGCAGCAGCAGATGCACCCTCGTTGTAATCTACAGATGTCTGCACCAATTCTGTGCAGGCGCACGTCTCAGCTCCGGTTAATTTAGGCTTCGAGACTATTTCTTTAGCGATACCGGTGTAAACATGAGGTTTGTGCTCCTGGTTTCAGAGCAGATCAGCTGTAGCTCCGTTAGCCGTTAGCCGTTAGCCAAACACACAGTCCAACATATTTAAAAAGCTGTTTTTGCCCAATAAACGTCATTCATCTTTAATAGCCATGTGAAGAGCTTAGTAGGTATAGTGTCTCTTTCTCCGTGCATGTTAATAAGGTAGTCTTTGATCTGAATATTTAGATCTGACTTAGTTCTGGAAGATGTTGAGTTTAAATGGTTCAGCTCATTTTAGAGGCCTGAGCTGGTGTTGGTGTTTCCAGTAGTCATGTTGCTTTACA
This sequence comes from Leptoclinus maculatus, assembly GCA_032191485.1. Classification (NCBI taxonomy): domain Eukaryota; kingdom Metazoa; phylum Chordata; class Actinopteri; order Perciformes; family Stichaeidae; genus Leptoclinus; species Leptoclinus maculatus. The sequence continues at coordinate 289,209 of JAVDOI010000011.1, read as the reverse complement.
TAGAGAGAATGTGGAGGACACTTTGAGGACCTTAAGTCAGTGATATAAGGGAATATTTCAATGAACACATTCATTTGAGGTCACAGACTACAAATTGAGGAAACTAAATATGAATATTAAGCTCACAAATGACTAACGTTCTCTCTGTGACAGCCACCAGACTTCATAGTACTTCTGTCAATCTCTTTGTCTTCCATCTGGTCAGATTTCCAGTCTTCTTCAGCCTCACAGCACGGCTGCACTTCCTGAACATGAAGTTATATTTCTCTCAGGTGGAGCTGTGGTTGGTTATCTGTGACCCTCGGCCTGAACGAGCGTCTCCTCTGCTTACATAACTCACGTTTCTGCATCCTGATGAATCACCGAGCCATTGTACGTCTGTTTCCTGTCTTCCGTCTTTGTTTCGAGGACCCCGGGAGGTCAGACTGGATTAAAGCCAGCGATGTGGGAACGAAGGCGGCGGAGGAATCTCCTCCTGCCAGCTCCTCGACCTCCTCGGAGAGACAGCAGCATCCTCACATCGCTCCCAGAGACGATGTTAAAGTGTCAGCAGAATCCTGCTTTACAGCTCTGAGTTTGTGTTGGGGTTTATTTGTGAGTGTTTGTGTTGTATCCGTGTTCGAGGAGGAGGAGGAAGGTAGTGTTAAAGCTCTTTACTGACCAATAAAACCCTGCAGCTCTCTAGAGGTTGGACAGGATAATTGATGATTGATGATGTCAGCATGTTTGGAGGTTAAAAATCCTTCCAGTGCTCTGAGGGAGGCTGTCAATAATCAATCAATACTATTAACTAATCAACAGCTTCACTTTAGGCTCCTCTGAGTCAGTTTACACTTGACAACATGAAGCTGCAGTCACTCAGGAAGCAGTCGATCCTCTACACATGTACAGACCATATTGAGGCAACTTAAATGATATTGTACCGCCAGAGATCAGACCAGGAGGCAACCACCGGTTCTGAAGAGTGAAGTCAAAGCTTCACGTGTTAAAGGACCAGCAGGGGGCGACTCCTCTGGTTGTATAGACGTCTATGAGAAAATGACTCTACTTCTCTTCTTATGTATTAAATGTACAGCTGCACACAGGAAGCTGTGACACCGTTCTCAATCAACCCTATAAACCCAAACCCGTCAACGAGCACAACACCAGACCTGTTAAAACCCCTGAACAAACCCGAGCTGTGGGTGTTGATTCAGAGGTCTGGAAGCAGCCTGTAACATTCCTTGGACCCCCCCCCCCCCCCCCCCAGCTGACTTCATGCAACCTAAAACCAGGTCCTGACCCTGAAATAACGTTTAGAGTAGAAGGATTTGTGTCCCTACGACGTGACTGGATATATCTGAGTCCCCACAACACACGAACACACACAGCCAGTCAGCCGACAGGCGATAAGGCCGACCGGAGGTCTTCCAGATGACCCGGTTCTGTCTGATCCCTCTGAGGGTTTCTGTGCGGCAGATAGAAAACCTTAAAACTGATTAACATGAAAGCAGAGCGACTGCTTTGATTTGACCACAGAAAACAAGATAACACAAGAAAAACACTGGAGATCAAGATGAACAGTGACTCCGGAGAATAAACACCAGACTTTCAGTTTGGACTTTTCTTTATTGTTTATTTATTCGTTATTTTCACAATTAAAAGTCACAAAATAAACCAGTGAAACTAAACTACACTGCACACGTACAGAGTTCCTCTTACTCAGGTTTAGATCCACAGTGCTACTGAAATATAACCAGTGTGTCATTTAATGAATGATTCATTTAATGAATGAATATATTCAGGGTTTTTGTGATTATCTATTAATACACAATAACTTATTAATATCCATATACGTATCCATCAACTAAAGCCTTAAAGTCCCATTTAAAGCACCTTAATAAGTAGCTACAGTGGAAGCTTAAGTATACCTGTTTATTAGGTTTGTTTAAAAAACGTACAATCCGTCCGATGATCTGAACAGAAACCTGACTTTGCTCCAGACCAGAGTCCCGGCTGTAACCAGAGTTTTCGGAGAAGCCAGAAGTCTGGATAAGTAATCAGCGAGTCACTTTTATCGATCAGTAACTCCATCAGGTATATTATGTTCAGCGTGTCCTGCGGGGACTCTTATCATTCACGGTAATGCTCGTGTTTGTTCCAGCTGCTCGTCCGGAGCCAAGAAACACTTGAAATATCAGGTTAGTGGGATGAAAATAGACAGACCGGTTCCTGATCCAGAACTGTGCTGAAACACTTACAGGACGTAAATAAGTTGTGACAGCTCCAGATATTAACTTTAAGTGGTTCAGTTCTCTGTTCTGAGCCAAAAATATATAGACGCGCAAAACTGCTACCAGACTGCAGCCGAGGACCTTCGCTGTGTTCATCCTGCTGCACGAGGAACCACACAAACACCCTGAAGCTGCATTCAGTTCAGAGGTCATTGAGAGGAAGGAACACACACATATACACAAATCATCTCTTCTCTGTTAGTTAGTTTACCTTAAAAACACGTTTCTTTATTCGCTGAATAAGAGAAGCTTAAACTGTCAACGTTCAAGAATTTAGTATAAAACAAAAAAAGTCCAAAAAAAACTGGGAACAAATGGAGATGAACAAGATTCAGGATGTGAATTCTGATTTGATTCCAGCGTTCCGTAGTGAACGGCTCTCGACCGTACGTCCTCGTGACACATGTCTGGTTGGTGTCCAGACTGTTTATTCAATAATCACCAAATGAGTCAACTTTAAATTCCACAGATCCCAAAGATACCACGTGTCTAAAATGATGCATTAGACATCTTGGGTTTCATGTCATATATATATACATATATATATATATATATGAATATGAATATATATATATTCTTTCAAGATAAAATGTGTGCATATTGAAATGACACCTGACAGGTAATTTCCAGTGAAGTTCATTAAAAGCAGGACAGATCTGTGACCTGTGATGAGAGCAGGAAGGTCACGTTAAAGGCGATAAAATATTGAAGTGACCCCCCCCCGTCAGAGCTGCGACTGAGCCGAGGAATTTTCCGGGTTATAATTCCATTTGGCAGATCTGATTACAACCTGGACCGTTTCCACTAAAAAAATAACCCACCAAAGATGGACCCAGCGAGTCAAAGCCGCAGCAGTCGCTCTGATTGAATTCCAGCATTTTCTTTCCCCTCCAGAGAAGCCAAAGTTTGATCTTTACTAATTGATATATCCCGGCTCCGCACATGAATCTCACACAGCTCATACCTTGGGCCAATTTAGCTGTTCCACTGGCTGAGTTTTAATTGAGTCCACATTAAAATTTACTTATAAAATAATAATGGGCTCCCATGCAAATGAGCCCGTCCCGATATTGCTGCGGCTGCATTTGCATATCCACAAGCAGGCTGGGAGTTCAGAAATCAATATAGATGATTAATAATATATGGGCTACAGGAATAATTAAATTCATTTGATGCAAGGACTCAGTCAGCCTTGGCAAACCAAAGGTGCAATTTTGCCACAATCTAATTTAATACAAGTTGCCCGGATTGCAGTTTCAATTACAAGGATTGAAATAATAATAATGTGTGTTAAAGAAAAATTACACTTTCAAATATAGGTTATTTCATTTCATTCCATTCCATGTATTACCGGATGAGTCCCTCTTTCTTCGCACATTAACATATTGCACCAAATTGCTAAATTAAACTGCTCTTTAATTTATTGCAGAGGCATTAAAATATACGGCTCAAACAGGCTCAGACCTCCTCGTGTTTGCTCAGTTTAAAATATGCAATAAGTCAACTGGAGACATGTGTATACGTAAAGTGTTTGTACATTTATTAAAAGACAGTATAAAATGATCAAATCCAGATGTGGTTTGGTGGAAAAGACATTAATCTCTGCAGAAAAAAGCATTAGTGAGCGTTAATTACTGAACTGAAGCCTACAATAATGTTATCACTCTGACAGCTGTAATTACAGAGAATATGGTTAAACAGAATGCGTTCATTCAGAAACATGAGGTGTGTTTAAGGCCCCAAAGTCTACCAGCTTCAAGCAGTCTGAATCACCTTTAATCGGTTCTTTATCTGGTTAATAATCTGTCAAATGAACCCGAATAACGCTGAGGAGACACAACTCAAATAAAGCCAGACAATCAACAATAACACACCAATTTCAGTAAAGGTCAGAAATATACAGTGAAAAGCACCGGCTCATTCAAAGTATCTCACATTTAAACTGAAAGAACAGTATTAGTCCATGTAAACCACAGACAGGATCAGTAACAAGGGACGAACTCTTGTGTCGCGTAAACGGATAAAAGTCTCACTGTGGTTGAACAAAGACCGCATGGCTCGGAAAAACGAGCCCGTAACCCAGCAGGAGCATCTCAGTGGTTATCTTTCATTGATGATCCTGATCAAACTCTGCATGACATCACTAACGTATGACATCACTACCGTATGACATCACTAACGTATGACATCACTACCGTATGACATCACTAACGTATGACATCACTACCGTATGACATCACTACCGTATGACATCACTACCGTATGACATCACTAACGTATGACATCACTACCGTATGACGTCACTAATGTATGACATCACTACCGTATGACATCACTACCGTATGACATCACTACCGTATGACATCACTAACGTATGACATCACTACCGTATGACATCACTAACGTATGACATCACTACCGTATGACATCACTACCGTATGACATCACTAACGTATGACATCACTACCGTATGACATCACTAACATATGACATCACTAACGTATGACATCACTAACGTATGACATCACTAACGTATGACATCACTAACATATGACATCACTACCGTATGACATCACTGACGTATGACATCACTACCGTATGACATCACTAACATATGACATCACTAACATATGACATCACTAACATATGACATCACTAACGTATGACATCACTAACATATGACATCACTAACATATGACATCACTAACGTATGACATCACTAACGTATGACATCACTAACGTATGACATCACTACCGTATGACATCACTAACGTATGACATCACTACCGTATGACATCACTAACGTATGACATCACTAACGTATGACATCACTACCGTATGACATCACTAACGTTGAATTTCACTGGTTTTGGTATCGACTAATAAATATCTGGCGCCGTGACATCCTTCTATTAACGAAGAAGCTTCATTGGACAGTAAAGTCCACTTTATTGAATTTTTATTTTTTCGTTACAGCAGTTTCTTCCACCTCAGATAAAAAGAAAAACTTAGTTGTAATATCTTAACTTTTGGGGGGTAATTGTGGGTGTTTTTATATGTGCAAACTGAAAAATGCTCATAAGAACATGAGGATAGAAACACACCTACAGAGGATGAATAGTTAGGACCAGCATTAACAGACTAAATAGCATTAATGACTACTCTGAATAATGAGAACTCCGTCAGTCTGTGTGGGTCTTTGGTTCCAGTCGTCTGTTCTTGGTGTGAGAAGACGAGATACTAATCATGAATCAAGAGAGCAGATTGTAATTCTTAAACATTCTGCTCACACACACTGAGCCTCCAGCCGTGAGTCTGTTTGCTACAAACCTTCTGGACATGAAGCGGACTGATGTGAAGCAGCAGGTTTGACCTTTGAATCAAACCCGCTGAACCGTCTCAGAAACAAACACCCCCGCTGTCACCTGACACCACCTCAGAGTCACATGACGCCTCCTCATCGACATTCAGCTCGCCTCGCGGACGTTCATCTGGAGCCCGCTGCAGAGTTTCGGGGGAGTCTTGGACCGGCGCCGGAGGAGATGAGATTATGGGCATTTCGTTCTTGACATCCTGTTACGTCGCCTGCATTGCCAAGGCGATGTCAACAATGCCCAGAATCCACTGCTGCCCCCGTAATGAATGCACTCCAATATGTAATGACTGAGTAATCACATTATTTGCAGTCTCGACTTTATTCTGACGGAGCGGCCGCCCGCATCTGTGCTCCGTCAGTAATTGCCAGGCCGGGGCGGCGAGCGCGAGCAGCATTTGCATCCCGCACTGGGGAGTTGCATTGCAAATGATTATGCTGAATTGTTTTTGCAACAGGAATGTCCAATCCAATAAAGTTAATGATCTCGAAAGAAAAGGAGGGAGGAGGAGGAGGAGGAGGAGGAGGAGGAGGAAACTAAATCGATTAAAATGCAGATGTTCGCCATCCGACGGAGGCCGTGATGGCGGCGTTGTGTCGATGTAATTAAGCCCTTTTTTTTTTTTTTTTTTACTTTCCAGGAAATCTTTTAGCTTCTGTTTTCGGCTTCATGTTCATCTCGATGCGTTTCGCTTTAAGACGCACGGAAACAAATAATCATGTGAGTCGTTTCCTCGTCTTATGAGAAGCATCGTTGTCAACGCTTTGCAGATAACTAACTTACTAACTACGTTACCTAATTAACTGTCATGTACGCACCAATCTACGGGTGAAAACATCCAGTTAATCTCAGTCTTAAGTGAACATGAATATTATCTCAACAGAGAACAAGAAGGTGCTGAACCTTTTAAATAATATAATATAATGCAAATAGTCTGTGTGAAAGACGTGGCTCTTTACCAAGAAGGCTCTAATGAGACACTACATGACGTGTTTGTTTACATGCTGCAGATGCATTGTGGGGCCTGTAGTCTGCAGCACATTCTTCTATTGTTAAAGGACTTAAGTGTCCGACAGTTTGGCCTGAAATGAGATAATTCATTGTTTAGATTCTGACACGAGACAACATGTGTAACAGGACCAGTGGTGTACTGGCCTTCTGGCATCCTCTGGTTCTATAGAAGTCTATGAGAAAATGACTCTACTTCTCTCTTGATTTATTACCTCAGTAAACATTGTAAACATGAGTTTATGGTCTCAATCTCTAGTTTCAAGTCTTCTTCAATACAGCATGATGTTCATTTAGTACATTATGGTCCATTTAGAGTCAAACAGACCATAAAGCAGGGGATGCTTTAGGGGCGGGGCTACACAGTGATTGACAGGTCTCTACCAGAGACGTATACGACGTCTCTACGTCACTCCTCAGTCCAGATGTGGTCACTTCCTGTTCACTGGTTGCAAAAGAAAACAACATGGCGACGGCCGTAATCCAAGATGGCGACGAACACGATGCTTCAAAACATCCGTCCACAAACCAACGAGTGACATCACGATGACGTCTACTTATATACAGTCTGTGATTGTGAATGTAAAATGGTTAAAAGATTGTTTAAAGCGTCACAACCACTGTAAAATATATATAATGATGATGTCATATGAAAGACATCTTTTATTATCTTTCACGGAAAATAAAACATCACAAATGTTACAACTTCTTACTTACTGAGAACAAATGAAAAGTGTTCTCTTCCATGAGAGACATCACACAGAATGTGATGAACATTTGCATATTATTTGTGTCGGTTACAATCGTAATAAAAACATCTGCAGTTACATTAACTGAGTTCTGGTTCTGTTCAGACTCTCTGCTCTGGGTTCAGCTCAGAGGAAGAAAAGGTCTGCAGGGACTTGAGACACGACGCGTCTATATTAACATTTAACTGAATCCTCCATCTTTCACCGACATTAACTAAATGTTGTTCACGTCCACCATCCACCCCGACCTCTGACCTCTGACCTACGAGCACGCTGTGATACATAAATGTTCATTTAATCAAAAATAAAAGGTTTCCAGTGAACAAAATCCAGACAGAGACAATTAAGTGATGCATAAATGCAATTTATATCAGACAAAATTATTATCTGGTCTAAATATTAAATGGAGCAGCAAATGTGGATTAATCCGCCGCTGAAAATAGTCCCCAACAAATGCCCTGTTTCCACGAGTATGTTTGATATGTTTGATATAAAACTAGAGTGAGCGGCTGCTTGAGGAAATAACTGATGAAACTCTACATGTGTGTGTTTAAAGACGACTTCCTCAGAAGGAACCAATGAGCTTGTAGCTGAGACAGGAAGTGGGACAGTACTGAGAGACGCACCAACACATGAGATGTAATGACGTGAAGAGAAGAATAACCAGCGGAGTTATTCTTTAACTGGGAGAAAAACATGTTCAGTTCTTGCAGCAATAAAAACAACAAACTGTATGAAAACACATTAACGGCTGAATATTCCCTGAAACTGGAATCAGTTTGTATAAAATTGCCTTTTACGTATCATACATCAACATAACACACACACACACACACACACACACGCGCACCATAAAGTGTACTTTTTGTTGTTTTCACATGTAATTAGCCGGCCTGCGTGATTACCAGGTAAAACAAATTATGTGTTTTGTTGGCAGCAGATAAATCTGGTCTCAACTCGCCGTAATGACCCGTGTAATTTTTAAGCAGCGCCTACATCGCGGCTCTTTTAACACGTATCATTAGTGGGGTTGTATATTAGATATACATTTCTGTGGCTTAATTTGGTCTCCCAGGAGCACTTGTAATGATGCAGCTGCCGGGTACAGGACACCTTTAATTTATTTATTTTAAATGTTGAGAGTAATTGAGTTCTTGAGAGATGTGAGGCGAGCCTGCTGCTGCTGGTGGGGCTTCTTCTTCTGAAAAATGCATTAATTCAACACCGCAATCTGTTGAGGAAAATTAATACGAGGGGAAGCTTCTAATGGGGAGAGGAGGAAGGAATAAAGAGAGAGGCAGGAGTTTCTCCTCTAAACTGGGCCTCCTCCACGACAACGAGCTGCGGAGGAGTTATTTATCTCCCTCTGAAGGGTTATTTATTACAGACAATCAGAGCGGCCTCGCGGCGTCGCGGCAGCTGCAGGTGATGATAGAAATCATTTGTTCTGCAGATCTCATAACACGCGTCAGAACGGCGTCTTCGATAACAAAACGGTCAATAACGAAGACGACGAGGGTGGCAGGTGGCGGGGAGAGAGCGTGGGCCCGTCCTCTCTGATGATGATGGTGATGAGGATGTCAGGGGAGACATCATCGCCTCGTCTCACCTGTAAACCTTTAAATGGAGCTTTAACGTCTCGCGGCGTCGCTCTTTCGCTTCTCTTTAGCTGTTAAACTGATCCTGGAGCAGCAGATCGAGTCTGAAAACACTCTGTACAGTCAGTGTGTGTGTGTGTGTGTGTGTGTGTGTGTGTGTGTGTGTGTGTGTGTGTGTGTGTGTGTGTGAGCAGGTGTTGGTTATAAATAGACGTGTGACAGATGCTGTATGTGAAACATAAAAGACTGAGGAGTTGATATAAAAGTATGAGCAGCTTGAATTCTGTCAGGATTCATTTTCTTGCGGTGAAAGATGAGAACATCCAGCGTCATGAAGTTTGTCTCCTTTTATTACATGTTATAACTTGTATTACATGTTATAACTTGTATTACATGTTATAACTTGTATTACATGTTATAACTTGTATTACATGTTGTAACTTGTATTACATGTTGTAACTTGTATTACATGTTGTAACTTTTATTACATGTTATAACTTGTATTACATGTTGTAACTTTTATTACATGTTATAACTTGTATTACATGTTATAACTTGCATTACATGTTATAACTTGCATTACATGTTATAACTTGCATTACATGTTATAACTTGCATTACATGTGATAACTTGTATTGCATGTTATAACTTTTATTGCATGTTATAACTTGTATTGCATGTTATAACTTTTATTACATGTTATAACTTTTATTGCATGTTATAACTTGTATTACATGTTATAACTTGTATTACATGTCATAACTTGTATTACACGTTGTAACTTGTATTACATGTTATAACTTTTATTACATGTTATAACTTGTATTACATGTTATAACATGTATTGCACGTTATAACTTGTATTACATGTTATAACATGTATTGCACGTTATAACTTGTATTACATGTCATAACTTGTATTACACGTTGTAACTTGTATTACATGTTATAACTTTTATTACATGTTATAACTTGTATTACATGTTATAACTTTTATTACATGTTATAACTTGTATTACATGTTGTAACTTGTACATGTTATAACTTGAGGAAAGAGTTTGTTGTTTTATTCTGGAGAGGCAAAGTCCCGCCCCCTTCCGGAGCAACCTTTATCTTGAGGTCAACAGTGAGAGGAAATTAATTATTTCATCCCGTTTGAATTGTGCCATGAATTACAGGTAAGATTTGTTCTTGGAACATAGCCATGCTAGCTAGCGAGCCAAGCTAACGGCCGTGTTGGTGACGTACGTTGTGCGTAAATTGCAAAATGATTAACGAACGTAATGTGTAATTCATGGCACAATTCAAACATTTGTCTCTCGCCGTTGAATACTGTACATATTTTATTGTGAAATAATTAGGGCAGGAGGGGGGGGGGGCTTTGTCTCTCTATTTACAGCACTATAAAAACTTCATTATGAAGGGTATATGATTAAAACACACACACACACAAGTGACCACTATCAACACTTGAATGAGAGAGTAGTGTGTGTTGATGATTGTCGACCTGCATCACTTTCACATCCAGGTGAAACTGGAATTAACCGCCTCGTGTTTGTGTTCCTCCTCAACCAGTCGAGTTTACACGTCTGTCCAAAACGTGGTCACCTCATCCTCTTATCCTATTTAGACGTGGAAATGTCACAATTAGCATGGATTAATGGCCAAAGTGACCTTTGACTTCCAATTCTAATCAGTTCATCCTTGAGTCCAGACGTTTGCTCCAAATTTGAGTAAATTCCCTCCAAGTGTTCCTGCAAGAATGGGACAGATGGACCGACGTAATAAAAACTAAACATAAAGCCTTAAAAAACATGTTCTCCAGCTTCCTCTGCTGAAACACTTCAGTCAACCAACTGTTTTATGTTTGATGGAAACCTTAAGTTTAACATACAAACACCAGCTGTGTGAAAACCGATGACTGGATACTCAGAGAGTGTACATGCGGATCAAGGGGAGGAGAGCAGGGTGTTATGGGTAACGGTACAGAAGGATGACAAGAGGGAATAATGCAAACCACATCCCAAAACCACAACGAGGTGTTCTGCCAAACGATCACCAGACTTCACCCTCTAAACACACGCACGACCAATAAATCTGTGTCTCATCAAAAGCACAAAACTTGCACCAAGATCGGACCAACAGCTTTTAAGCCCCGTGGCTCAGGAGAGAGAGCGGGTCGTCCACTCATTTAAAGGGTGGGGGGTTCGATCCCCGGCCGCTGCAGTCTAAATATATGAATACAGACTAAACACAATAACATGCAGGTGAAAAGCTCTGTATTGAATATATATTATAGAATATTATTAGTTTAGCTTAAATCTTTAAATTCTTAGACTGAAATAGTTTTCTAAAGTCGTCTGATTCTGGTTATTTAGTTTCCAAAGATTCAGACTTTGTCCTCAGCTCAGCGTCACGTCGGGGCCCCGTCACAGACGTCCTGACCCGCCGCGCTGCAGCCTGTTTCAGGGCCGAAGCCTCTCCACGCCACCGCCCGACCGCGGCGAGAGGGGAGGAGGAGGAGGAGGAGGAGGAGGAGGAGGAGGAAGAGGAGGGTAAGATGCTTCCTCTCTATCTGCCTGGCTGGCTGTTGGCTGGTCGGGGTCCTCGGGGACCGGGCTTTGGACGGAGGCCCAGATCAATGTGACCTAAATTCAAATGCGAATTAGAGGCTGTCAGTAGGAGAGGACACTCTCTGTAAATGAGCTCAGACAGCGCGGGGTCCCCGGAGGACGTGGGAACCGGGGCCCCCGTGTCCGTTGGAGATCTTTAATGAGATCCAAATGGATATGCAGGACCCGGGGCCCCGGCTCCACGCCCTCCTGCAGGCCTGCAGCCAACCGAAGCCGGGATCAGGGAGTGAAGGTGCTTCACGGGGGCCCCCCCCCCCCCTAAAGCCTGGCACTCTGGGAACCGGCGGAGGAAAGTCAAGCGGTGCAAACACGTCGGCGCCCAAATGATTAAAATTCTTCGGCAACGTTTGTGAGATCAGCGGCTCTGAAGGGGGGAAGACGTGTGAGAGGAAGTGAAGGCTGCTGGTGTTTAATCCAACTGTTAAACACTGAGAGCGTTTTCATCTGCAGATTAAATCTACAAACAAACTGAATCTAACTTAATCCTTCATGCTGATCCCCATTAAACCAGTCACACACTTTACACACTAAACCCCGAATGTGATTTAAGAATCGGGCCGAACTTCATTAAATCAACGATCTGTTCGGGAGATGATTGGGTTGAATTCTGGTCAGAAGGTTTGATCGTCTGTTTGTTTGACAGCTCCACATGTTGTGTGAAACCGAAGTCTGACTCAAGCTCTGTTCATACTCTGCCGTGATTACGTCATTGTCTGGCTTCACTACGGTGAGTTTAAACTACGCTTCAGTCCGTCTGTATCTTCCAGCTCTTCTTCCTTTCTCTCTCTTTTATCCACGTTCCCGAGGTCGTGTTGTTTCACTAAACTTTATTGGAACTGTCAATCGGTACAACCGAGCAAGGGCTTGAGTGTTCGCCTCGCGTTGTGGAAGCTTCTCAGCTGGAGGTTTCACTAAAAGGTTCTTCGTTCCGAGGTTGTCAAACTGACTTAAATCAGATTATTGGACACGTGTTGAGCGTTTTGTTGAATGTGTGAAAGGTATTCTGTGGATTCCAGAGTCTCTCGGACGGACGTCTATGTTGGGACGTGTTTGGAGGATGTGACGCATCTGACTTTAATACTGGAGACCGAAGTTTTCAATAATGTAAAGAAATGTAATCAGTAGTTTGTCTATCTTTGTTTTCTCAGCCCGTCTCACATCAGGACCTTTGGCGTCTAACCCAGCATGTCTTTCCTTTCTTAATTCCTGCTACTTCCTGTCTTCCTCCTCTGAGTACTTTCACCTCATTCACCACAGACTTGTACTTGAGTAGCCCTGCGTCACGGTATTTATACTGCGGTGAAGTATTACTGTGTGTTTTTCTCGGAGCTGCAGCCGCCGCTGGCAGCTAAACGATGTGAACAGACCCGCGACTACAATTATGATGAAATCAAAGCAATTTGGTTGTTTCTTTTTGTTTGAGCGTCTCATTAATACGAGATAAACCGCAGACATCAAAGAGAATCCACAACGCCGACTCAAGACGATCCACATTCATTTGTTTCTCTAAATCCCCTCCAAAAAGAAGCCTTCCCGCTAATTGCAGATTTTGATCCGCGGCTCATTTGCATGTCGTAGGGGGGAAGGGGGGGGGGGGGCGGTGAGTTTCTGAGAGTGAAGAAGCTCTGCTTCCTTTCACCTGAGGGCCGACACTGTTACACCTTTCAAAACGGCAGAAACAACATTTGATTAGGGACTAATCACGATTTTCTCTGAACAACACTTTTAATATTTCAGGCTCCTTCTCCGGATGCAAATGAGCGCGGCATTAATCGCATCACACATTAGGAAGTCAGAGCACAGCCGAGCGTTTTTCAGTCTTTTTTCATTGTGTAATTAGGGCCCAAATGTTAATGAATTATGCTAATTCCTAACAATTAGCATATAATATTGGAGACAATCAACAATTAGCATATGCTGCGTTGAAGACAATCAGAAGCTGCTGCAGTCCCACGCCGACGCGCGGCCTGATGTATAGAAGCCGGCCGGCGAGCATGCCGGGGTGATCTGATTACATGCAGAATCAGCATGCTAATTACTGCAGCCTCACCCCCTCACCCCTCTCGGGGTAGAACTCAAACACAAAGAGCGAGGGAGGTGTCGGGATGCTCCGTCTTGTCAGGGTTTTATTTTTACAGAGGTGGACGTCTTGACCTCCGCTTCACTTCCTCCAGATGTTTGTCTTTGTTCTCGACCGGAGGAGGAGAAGTTTGTTCACGCCGACTCTCTACGAGGCGACCGAGTCTCGTAAACGAGCGGCTCGTTCACTGGAGGCAGCTCTCTTCTGGAGATTCTGGTTCACTTGTCGTGTGACACAAAAAACAGGTAAAAGGTCAAAATTCAGCTGCTGGTGAAACTTTTCTCCACCAAACTCCGGCAAGTGACTCTGGGTCTGAAGAGTGGAGCTGAGGCTTCATGTCTTTGAAAGCATTGACCGGAGTGGTTTCTGGTAACCGGCTGTCGTCTGATGATGATTTGTCTTTTCATTGATTTAATAACAACTGACCACATTTGAAACGATCTGGTTGTAAACTCAACTCCAACTGTAGTCTCGCATCTCAAGTCGCTAATCCGACCGCAGACAACGAGCAGCGCACTGAAAGTGAGGAAAACAAAAGGAAGAATTGAAGATGAATGTTAAAGAAGTAGAAACATGAAACTAGTAGGAGAAGCAGCTCCGTATACGTTTGACCTCCTCGTGTTGGTTCATGACAAACACCAGGACTCTGTGAGAGACACATGACGGATGCCAGTCTGTCAGACAGCAGGGTGAAGCTCCGAGTTCAGGTTTCTCCTGTTAACAGCAGCAGGGGCCAACCGGGGCCGGGGCCGAGCTCTCAGGGCCACATATCAGGGGACGCTGGTGGTGGGGGGGGGGGGGGGGGGGGAGGGTTTAACTCGGAGGTAATTGAAACGGGGCTTTTGTAAGAATCTGCTTCCAATCCACAGGAGAGAGGGCAAAGAGGGGAAGAATGAGAGTTTTAATGAATGGAGGCCGTCATTAAAATGATAACTATTTCCTCTGAGATCACTTCCAATTTAAATGTGGGGGGGAAAAAGAGAAAAGGCGTAATTGAAAGATCTTTTTTTTCTTCCCCTTCTGCCATTCAAACTGTAAAAATTTCAATCTCGGGGAGAAGAGGGAGATTGTTTGTAGCTATAGCTCACTAGTTCCAATTACTCCTCTTTTCTGCTGCACTTAAAGCCACGAGGGAGACCCCCGACGCTTCAACCCCTCAGACCCCAAAAAACACTGACGAGCCGCCGTGTTTTCTTTGGATCGGCAGCGGTCAAAGGGAACAGATCCCTATCAGATGGTTTGGAGGTAGATTGAAACAGACGTGAGGGATGACTTAATTGATAGACAATGAGGCTGAGCAGCTGCACATACAGTCATATCTCAGGTCCTGACCGTCATCAGCAGATGTGTGTGCAGCAGGTCAATGTTTCTCTGTTCTGACTCTCTTTTTCGGGTTTTTGTTTGGTTCAAATATACAAATTCTGTCCATGTTTTGTGTTGCTTTCACACCAATAGGGTCCAAAAACTCAATCACACAAAGCCTCCCCCTTAAAACATCATCTTCACCTGTGTACAAAAGGCCCAAGATGATTTATATTTATTCATATTTTCTAAATAATTTCAAAATCTTAAAGTTTTAAAGTCAATAATTCTTCTCACAAACACATCAAGAATGTTATGTGTATTAAAGGAAAACAAACCTCTCTGTGGTCGTTAACCTCCAGCTCTAAAGAGTGAATATAAAGCTTCACGTGTTAAAGCTGCATTCTCTCTAGTGTCCACCAGGGGGCGACTCCTCTGGTTCTATAGAAGTCTATGAGAAAATGACTCTACTTCTCTCTTGATTTATTACCTCAGTAAACATTGTAAACATGAGTTTATGGTCTCAATCTCTAGTTTCAAGTCTTCTTCAATACAGCATGATGTTCATTTAGTACATTATGGTCCATTTAGAGTCAAACAGACCATAAAGCAGGGAATGCTTTAGGGGCGGGGCTACACAGTGATTGACAGGTCTCTACCAGAGACGTATACGGCGTCTCTACGTCGCTCCTCCTCAGTCCAGATATGGTCACTTCCTGTTCACTGGTTGCATAGCTGGTTGTAGCCTGCAGGAGGCTCACGTAGCCGGTTCATAATGTGATCGCTACACAACCAAGTTTCTTGTCTGTCACGTTCAGCGTCGGCCCTTACCGACAGAAGTCCTCTAATCTCTTCTCTCCTTTTTGTAAACATGTCTTCTTGTTCTTCATCCTCCGATGTTTGTTTTTCGTCCTGTTTTGCAGCAGCTGCATCGTGGAAACCTCATCAACACGCCTACTCACTCACTCACTGTGCATACAAAGAGTGGCTCTATTCACATATGGGCTCCAATGGATAGATACATGTAAACGTATCTGCAATCCTATGCAGAGAAGGTGTTCCTCCCAAAGATCTACCTCACCTGTGAGAGGTTCTTTCTCTCAGAGTTTGGGTCAGCTGTGAAAACTAAAGTCCTCTTCAGGACACTTCATACGGTCATCTATCTCGTCCCCAAACAGCATTAGAGATGATCACAGACATCGTTAAATACATCCAAAGTTTAAGTTCTCTGATCAATTCACTTAGAATGAAATGTGAAGATTATCCTGCTGGATTAAACGTGTAAATGTCATCATAGTTTGCTTGACACGGAGGTCATTTTGAAGCCCATTGGCTGTTTGTCGAGACGCTAACCTACGTCGTCCCTGCAGCACTTTCTGAGCTGAGGAATGTGTTCTTGTTGAGACGTTCACCAGAAACACACGCTGATCGCTGCAGTGTTTCTAACATGCAGAGTTCACGAGTGAGCTAATTGAAAGCCATTATGGGCCACATTATCGCACTGTCACACTGCAGGGATGCAGCTAGCGCTCCGCTCTGCAGTCTGAGCTCACAGACCTGTACCCGAGTCCAGAATCGGTGTGTTTACTTCCAGCGTTTACAACATGTTCCAACAGCTGTCAGAGAGAAAGCAGCGACGCTACATTACACCCGACAGTCTGACGCAAACACAAACGTTGCACGAGATATTATTTCCCAGAAAACACGGGACCATCCAAGAATACATCGAATGAAAATGATGCAAGCGGAGCGTCTTGGTGTATTGCTCAATATTCCTCACACAATCGAGAGTTCGGGGCGTCGGCGTGTTTATCAAAGAAATGACTGATCATAATATCAGCCTTATTGGTCTCAACAGAAATGCCACAACCATCTTGCAGATTACTCCTTGATGAGGAAAATGCAATTAAAACGTCAAGTGCGTTTTATTAGATTCTACCCACCCTGCAGGGTTTTAGCAGCCCCGGGAGTCCCTGGATGCTCGGTGCGATGGATGGCATATATAGAGCTGCGAGCAACATTAGGAGAGCCGCTGCCAAAATAACAGCCGCTCGCTCCCCCGATGATCCGCCTTTCATCACCGTACAATGCTGAATATGTACATGCAGGACGGCCCGCCGTCTGCAGCCTCGTATGGAAGCTTTATTGTCTCGGTAGAGACGCGTATAGATGGAGACTGTTCTGTCTGTAGATGCTCAGTTTTCATTATCTGATTGGCGCCGTGAGGAGATCATTATGGGACTGTATGTGTGTTACTAATCTACAGAAACCTGAAGAAGCTCATTGTTTCAGTGCATAAACGACGCCGTGTTGAAACACAGTAAAGTCTTTATTCATGAAGAGAATATGGGTAATTCAGGAAGCTGTAGCAATTAATTAAAGGTAGAGATTACATATTTCCCTGTGCTTTTGGAAGTGCATGTCAGCTGGAGTGTTTTGCAGATCCATGAGACGGATCAAAGTCTGCAGCTCATTTCAAACTTCAATTTGAATTCCGTTAACTTAAAAAGGGAATAAACTTCTGTCTCCCGAGACCAACGATGTGTCTGAAATCTCTCTACTTAACATTCGATGCACTATTTCTACAATACTGAGAATCTTAATTCTTAGATTTCTGCTAATAATCAATGTTGGATGTGTCGTGTAGACACCGTAATATTCTTTATGTGGTATATAATCTCACATCAGCATCTCTTGTACTTAAACGTGCACTGTATACGTGTACTTTTACCTGTAGAGCCTATGAATGCTACACGTTCATAAAGATATTTAATCTGTGTATTACTGTCCATCATGTGTGTTTATACTGTGTACATTACTGCAGGTCATTGTCTCTGAGAGTTAATTATCTGTTTAGTGAAGTAAAGAGACGAGTATCTTTACCACAAACATTAGACTTCACACGTCCACCACCTGCGCTGTTAAGGTCGAATATTACTCACCTCACACGCTCACAAAGCATTTAATGAAGACGACTGTTCTTTCCAAGGCACCGTGAAATACCATTTTTACTCTTTTATGTCGGGTTTAATTCCACATTAATTACTGTGGATGCAGCGTCATGACCTTTAAAACGGGACTTTGTTTGGTTGCACTTGATAAGATGACGATGACAGTGGAGCGGGGGGGAAAAAACACAAATAAAAAAAGGAGGAAAATAGATCTTTTTAATGGAGTTTAACAATCGGTCTCTGGTGGACTCATTAGGATGACCAGTTTGACTTATTTTACAGCCACTGGTAATTAGTATCTGCAGGAGTTATAGCTATAATCAGCCAAGTTTTCCCTTTGACTTTCTCTTCGTTAGCCATTAACTTTGGTGTTATACTTGCTCCAGGAAGGCGGTCAAATGTGTAAAAAGACAGCAGCCGTAAAACTAATAAAACTGTAGGGTTCCTTCTGGGGAACTTTAATACTTCCAGCGATATGATAATTCTTTTTACTTCAAAGCAGCCATTAAAAAAAAGGACAATTTTCACTGCCTTCCAC
Organism: Leptoclinus maculatus; assembly: GCA_032191485.1. Classification (NCBI taxonomy): domain Eukaryota; kingdom Metazoa; phylum Chordata; class Actinopteri; order Perciformes; family Stichaeidae; genus Leptoclinus; species Leptoclinus maculatus. Next base: position 270,702 of record JAVDOI010000011.1, on the reverse strand, counting down.
CGCCGTGACGGAGCGGTGAAGGCCTCGTTGGGTGTGACGGTAACAGAGCTCCCGTTGGCTCTACGGGGGCGCCGCTGCTTCTGATCAATAATAAACAGCAGAGAGTCTCTTCGGTGGGTAAAGACAAAGATTTTAAATTGTTTATCGGAGGAAGCATTTTACGTATATCAGTATTCCTCGTTATCGGAACAATCACAGCGGCACGCGAGGAAAGAAATGCTTCTGGACGTGATTTTAAAACATGATGAGACTCGTTATCGATGACCTGACGAACAAACACGGTTAACGGGAATAAAGAGACCTTTTCAGCTAAATATTTGAGAATCCTTCGTTATTCATTTTAGGTTCACAAAAGGTGGAAAATAAACCTGTAAAAAATCCCAAATTTCATGTGTTTGTCTTTTAGTTTACAGACTCACAGCCAATCAAATCGTTGCATGAAGAAGTGACGTCAGTGTCGTGTCACACTGAACCAGACAGCAGCTACACAGATTAGCTTCGTGCTAACATTCTTCTATAACTCACTATCACGCTTTAAACAGTATGCAGAGGTCACTCCTCACTCTTCAACAACCTGTTTGCTCCCCACATGAAGGCAACGCTGCACGGCGGTTCACTACTGGGGCTCAGCTGTCAATCACTGACAGAGACACGCCCCTCTTTCTTCACTTCATCAGTAAAAAGACTAAACAAACATGTGTGCATATCATCACAAACAGCAGGTCTCTTTGGTGCTTCAAACTAAATTAAAATAGTGTATCAGTGAAAACATCTCCTCATTTTACCTCAATAAACAACCTCACATGAGGAACCTTCGCTGACTCTCACTACAGGCTTTATTAACGTGTCCTGCAGAATATTAAAGTTTCCACATCATCAGATTTCTGTTTTTTTAATACAGGTTGGACTTTCAAACACTGTTAAAGGTCGAAAATAGAAACTTCTCCAAGTGCTCATCAAGAGACAACAAGACCTGTCTGAACTCATTTCAGCGTTGTTGTCTTTTTTTTAGTTTTTTTTATATCCTCCTCTTTTTTTACTGCCCATCTAATGGCTTATTTATTACATTCATTCTTTATAAGCCGGCTCCTGTGTGGCCTCATTACGACTATAGCACTGCTTTGGAATTCCAGGATAATTATGAGCTTCATTGTTTTAATAAGAGTCTCGGTCAGCCCCGGATCTCGGCTACATCTTCACAGTTCCCAGCGGGAAATATATGAGGGCAGCGCCAGCGCCGGACAGATGGAATCAGACGCACTGCAGGTAAATATTTATACGCCGCTGTGTGAAGGAGGATACTTGAACCTCATCAACTGTCTGGTAAAAAAGAAGTGGTGTGATGTAAATCTATGCGGCTGTACATCCAGCGCGCTTAATAAGTCTGTGATGCAACCTCGTCCTGTCTGCGTCTGAAACCAAAGCTTTTCTCCTCATCGGGAGGAAACGCTCAGGAAGTCTTTGTGTCGGGAGAGGAGCTGGTATCAACGTTCACATAGAACCTCTCACAGAGACGTACGCGCTATGATGTTTATTTACAGAACACAAGTGTCTCTTTTATCTTTTCCAACAATCAGAATCTAATCCAACCTATACATGATCTGGATTTCCTGATTTTGCATTTATTTCTCTGCAGTTATATTCTGTGTAAAGGATTCTTCTGACATGTTGGAAATAATGTGAAGTCGTCCGTCAACACGTCAACACGTCAACACGTCAACACGTCAACACGTCAACACGTCAACACGTCAACACGTCAACACACCTCCGTCGTGTTGCATCGAGGACAAAAGAGAAGACGCTCAGACAGACGGTGGTAAACCGACGCTCTACTGGAGAGCTGATGACTTCATGTTGGCTCATATAGAGAAAGTGGGGGGGGTTAAAGGTCATAAAATGTGCAGCTATCTGCAATGCAACACACCGTTGCCCCCCCCCCCCCCCCCCCCCCACACTAGATGTGGAGTGCTGCATTAAAGGTAATGTACATCCCAACAGGCCAGCAGGTTGCAGCCTCGCTGCTCCCCGAGGAAGACGCTCGTGCTGCGGTAAACGCTCCTCGCCGTTGAAGGACGTCACCCGTTGTCCGTGATGGAAAGCCTGAAACATCACAGAAAGGTGAGTGTTGTACACGAGCTTTGAGTGGATAATGGACACGAGCCAGTTGCCCCGAGAGTCCATTTGTGCCCTCCGTGATGCTGCTCGTCTGTCCTCCGGAGACGATTCTCCATCACTCCATCACTCCATCACTCCATCACTCCATCACTCCATCACTCCATCACTCCATCACTCCATCACTCCATCACTCCATTCTGATCCACATAGCATCACTTGAAGCATAATCATTTAAAGGCAAACACGTTTGCCCTGAAGTAGTTCATCTGAACAGGAGCCGCAGAGCAAACAATGAACCAACATGAACCTGATCATGGAGCTGCTCAGTAGATGCATTTATGTTTGTGACTAAAAGGTTTCATCTTCAGGTCAATGCAGCGGCCATCTTGAAGCCATGTGGCCTCTGAAACCAGCACACAGTTATTCTGCATGTTTTTATTTCAGCATATTTATTTATTGATTTTGTGATTTGTCCATTTTACCAAGTCAGCAAAGCAATATGAATAGTTTTTAAACTCTTCACCGACATGAGTTTTTCAAGAAGTTCACGAGAGCGACTTCTGCGCGGGAACGTTTAGCCGTAGCCTTTAGCATCGCGTTTAGCCTTTAGCATCGCGTTTAGCCTTTAGCATCGCGTTTAGCCTTTAGCATCGCGTTTAGCCTTTAGCATCGCGTTTAGCCTTTAGCATCGCGTTTAGCCTTTAGCATCGCGTGCTACCGGAGGAAACACATCCAACATGCTGACGCACATTTGACTCAAAGTTTCCGTTTCACAGCATACGAGATGCTTCGTGTTCATGCAGTAGAATACAGACTGTTGTATTTCTCTATAATCCTACATTTATTGTCCAGCGCTTTTTGAACCTTCATAAACATGTATTTTATTGTTCTTGGACTAAAGAGGATGATTCTTTTAAATCATACGCCCTCCTACATTATATTAGATATTCTGTGTTTTCACAGGAAGTGTTTTATTGTCTCATCCTGGAAGTCTACAAATACTTTTACTTCCTGTTTATCGTCTGGACTTCTGCTGTGAAGGTTTGTGGAATCACGTGTGTGTGTGTGTGTGAGTGTGTGTGTGTGTGTGTGAGTGTGTGTGTGTGTGTGTGAGTGTGTGTGTGTGTGTGTGAGTGTGTGTGTGTGTGTGTGTGTGTGTGAGTGTGTGTGTGTGTGTGTGTGTGTGAGTGTGTGTGTGTGTGAGTGTGTGTGTGCGTGTGTGAGTGTGTGTGAGTGTGTGTGAGTGAGTGTGTGTGTGAGTGAGTGTGTGTGTGAGTGTGTGTGTGTGTGTGTGTGTGTGTATTAAAGGGACGGGTCACCTCAGAAATCTGTCTTTCATGAAACAACAAAGTCTGTGGATTATCTTCAGTAACCGGGTCGGGATTTATAGAAAGAGATGTTGATGTTGAGTTTTTTAAATGTATTTATTTTTTTCTCTTTGAGCCGAAAACATCTGGTTCCATCGTACTGGAGAGACGGCAGATATCTCCAAAACTAAACAACTCACCGAAACTCTCTACTTTAATAAACAGAACTACAGGTGAGAGGAACGAGATGTATGTTCTATATTTGGGGAGAACTCTCCCTTAGAGTGTTCGCTCAGTGTTCAGGATACTTTGGCAGCTTGTTGTGGTTTTTTGCCAAGAAATGAAGCGTTTGGATTTTGATTATGAGGTTGATTCGTGGAGATGATCCCCAAGTGAAAACGTGTCTCCATCTGAGTTTTGAACATGAGATATAGTTATTTTCGTGAGATACCTTCAGGTGTTTGTTTCTCTGCCACACTGCTGCACAATGTGATGTATGGAACAGAAACACCGCTCCAGCTCCGAGGCAACGAGCACGAACTCCACACGTACCAGCTGCAACATTAAAGTGATGAACACATGAATGCATCAATAATTATAACACAATGTCAGGTGCAAGCAGTCCTGTTTTCTTTCTATATATATTGACTGAAATGAAATCTTACAAAGGAGACGTCCTCTTATGTTTAATCCTTGAAACAGGTTGTAAACACTAAAGCATGTGACCATGTTGGAGGTGAGATACATGAGCTACAATAGCATCCGTCTGAATCATGAACAGGCTGACCCGGGCCCATGAAGGCGTCGCCTCACATGTGCATGTGGCCGTGATATGAGAGCGTCTCACTGAGCAGCTCCTCCTGCAGCATCCATTGCACCTTCTGTACTTGAGGAACATTTTCAATGCAGGACTTTTATGTGTTTGTGTTTCAGGTTGTTATCTCTGTTTTTATGTATTTTTTTATGTACGCTGTCATTTTGATCAGGACCGCCTTGTAAAAGAGATTTAAAATCTCAATGGGATGATCCTGGATAAATAAAGGTTAAATAAGATGAAAGGAATCCGTGAACAGAGCAGTGCTACTACGGTACTACACCGACAACAATGCTGCCGTCTCAGTTCTCTACGTAACCCAACACACATTTACTTTGTACATTTTATTTTGAAACAGTAAATAGAGAGCAGCAGAACAACAAACAAACGAAGACGACGTCCTTCCTCTAGGTCATCATCTGATGATGAAGTGTCACCACTTCACTTACTCCAGACGTCGCTTAACATTCCGTAGCGCTGACAGGTCAGCGGGCCTGTGATGTCAGTGTGTGGCCCGTTTCTGTCTACTTTATGGCATTCTTTTTCCATCAGGGGGGAGGGGGGGGGGGGGTGGGGGGCAGCATCTCCAGCGCCCTGGCCATAAATCTGCGACTCTACCGGAGCATCTTCATCCAAGACCGCCGTGGTGCCGCTGTCCAAAACATCTCCCCGACCGCTCGCTCTGGGCAGGTGCCAGTGATTTTTTTTTTGGTCTGCTGAGATCATTAAAGGTATTAGTTACCCCCCCCCCCCCCCCCCTTACCCCCCCCCCCCCCCACCCCTCATTAAACATGCTGAATCCATTTGTTTAGCAAGCAGCTGAGGGAGCGATGGAGAGCTCACCCAGGCTGGGGATTGATTTATTAACACTGATTTCTGCCTCTGAGACCGTCCCGATGATGATCGCTCCGCCTCAGGAATGTCAATGGAGACGAGGAGGGTTCACCTCGCCTCACATGGACGTTAATGGACGGTTAATGTGAAGGACGCAGAATAAATCTATCAGTCAGAAATAGGCCGAATATTTCTGCTGAACGGCCAACAACATGTGTGGAAGCCCAAAGCTGCCAACAGCACAAACAGACCTTTGTTACATCCTGATGAGGTTGAGTTACTATCTTTGGATTATTTCACTGACTGTCTCACACTTTATTTAATATTCCACTATTATTCCAAATGTGACAATATTTGGAATTTAATCGTGGAATTGTAAACAGTCCTTTTGGATATTCTGAATTAGCCCGAAGACGTGTTGGATAGAAGATGTTTGTCGTGTAGCACATTTAGAATATGCATCTCAATCTGTACTAATGCACAAATATCACAACGTCATGGCAGCATCTCACATTAATGAGTGTGCACGCCTTCGTGTTGTGCAGATTGTGAAGCCCTCTGAGGCAGATTTGTGATTTTGGGCTTTACAAATAAATTCAATTGAATTAATGTAAACGGTAATATTCATGGAATATTAATTTTTAAACAACTGAGTATGAATATTGTCTTTAACCATTAATTTCTATGTCTGGACATAAATATATATAGAATATATATATATATATATATATATATATATATATATATATATATATATATGTCCAAGCAGTAAGACAGTAGAGCAATGGTTCATATATATTAATACAAATATAATTAAACATAATTGTTATGCACTTTCACATCATTTTTACTTAATAAATCCTGTTCTGACTTTATACTTTGAGTTTCAGAAGTCACATTTACATGATATGGACTTTTCAGAGTCAAAATGAATGACTAAGTAATTTAAAATGTTGCCTTTAATATTAACATTTTTATCCAATCAAAACTGTAAATCTTTTCTTGGCGTGATCGGTCTTCCATACGAAACTCGTGGGTCCATCTGGAGAAGGTGTTTACAGTCGGACTGTCAGGAGAGATGCTACGACATGAGCGATGAAACGCTATCTGCACGCTGCAGCCACAGATGTTTGTGCGATATTATCTTGGAGGGCTGGAGGTGCCCAGCTGTCTCTGCTGATTCTTCTCTCCTCCGTTACAGTCCGAGCTCTCAGATATGTTTTTATGATGAATCTACATATTTCCTCTCTCCGGGGGGACACACATTATTGGGAAGCACTCGATCTCTGCCTCCATTTCCTGTCGGCTCTAATAGCTTCCAGGTGAGAGGTGTTCCCCGGCCCTCGCCTGGGAATGCTTATTAAAACTGTTTTCCTATTGATACAGTTGGTTTGATACTTACCAGATTTGACAAAGTAAAGATCTCATGTTTGGCGTAATATTACAAGGGAAACATAAGTGAGTTATTTGGCCTCGACGTGCTGGAAACGTGACGTTGTTAAAGCGCAGGCCCTGAAACCTGAAACTGGGGGGAGGGGGGGTCCCTCGGCCGCATTTGGTTTTCATTATTTATTTTATTTTTTTGCTCGAAGAAATTTAACAATAGCACCCAGGGATTAAGTCATGGTGCAGGTCGCGGCCAAGCCAAACATCCTGCCTCCTCCAGAAAAATGAAGACAGATGAAGAAGGGAAGCAGGTGTAAAGTGTACTCTAGTGCTTCGCCTCTTTGTCCTCTCCGGGAGGTGTTGTGTGCACAAAGTCTGTCCTCCAAAATCAACTCGCCCGAGCACTGAAGAGGTGAGGAGGAGGAGGAGGAGGAGGAGGAGGAGGAGGAGGAGGAGGAGGAGGAGGAGGAAACGTTTTCCATATTCCTGCACATACTGAACACTTTTCATGGGAACTGTTAAAGGATCTGATGGTGTGTTTAACGGGAGGGGAGTCTGCACCCGCCTCTATTTATTAGGCTTGTTTCATACCAGTGTGTGTGTGTGTGTGTGTGTGTGTGTGTGTGTGTGTGTGTGTGTGTGTGTGTGTGGCCTGTTAAGCATGAAGAGTTGGATTTATGTTTCAGGGTCTTGTGGTACCAAGATGGTTCAGGGTCACGGCGACACGCACAAAGTATAAATGTGTATGCATTGCTTATTTATGGCCTCCACTATACGTGAGTCTCATGTTTTTAGAGGTGCAACCAGGCGGCAACCTCCGGTTCTGCAGAGTGAAGCCGATGCTTCATGTCTTAAAGCTGCATTCTCTCTAGTGACCACCAGGGGGCGACTCCTCTGGTTCTATAGAAGTCTATGAGAAAATGACTCTACTTCTCTCTTGATTTATGACCTCAGTAAACATTGTAAACATGAGTTTATGGTCTCAATCTCTAGTTTCAAGTCTTCTTCAATACAGCATGATGTTCATTTAGTACATTATGGTCCATTTAGAGTCAAACAGACCATAAAGCAGGGTGTGCTTTAGGGGCGGGGCTACACAGTGATTGACAGGTCTCTACCAGAGTTACAGTTAGAGTCCTAACTGTAGAACCTGGTCTGTCAGGGACCTGACCAAACCTGGAACAGGTCTGTTGAACACCGGACTGTACCTGAACCTGGTCTGTCAGAGTCCTAACTGTACCTGAACCTGGTCTGTCAGAGTCCTGCTTAACTCTGCATAGTTGGTTTCAGGCGTCCCACTTAGCGATGAACAAACCGCTGTCCCTCTCTCCCTCTCTCTCTCTCTCTCTGAAATATTCTCTCTCTCTCTCTCTCGATGTTGAGCAACACATGGTTTTCGATGGACCCACATCATATTTCCAAACCTCATCCAGAATCTTGTCCTTTCACAGGAAAACGAGGCTGGCGAGCGTGAACCTCCTGGACTAGTGATTTACGTACCTTCTCCAGATCCGAGCCCAGTTGGCGAGGAGCTCCGGTGTCATCACGAGGGCCGGGCTGGGGGCTCTTCCTGTGTGAGATGACTTACAGCCCCCCCACCCCCACCCTGTCAGTCCTGAACACTGCTTTATAACAACACACACACACACACACACACACACACAGAAATATCTCAAACTGGGCCTGCAGTCGTATCACAATGACATCATCACCTCACAGGAAACGGTCTAATTCTTTAAGAGCGCAGATGTACGGAGAGCAGCAGTGACATAATAACTCCATTCCACTCGCCCCAAACCAAACACACCTGCACTCACTCTGTAGTACTCTTCAACTGACGGATTAAGAAATACTTCAGCGATTACTGAAACCAAAACATCGGCGGATACGTTTGACCTTCTCCCCTCCCGTAGCTCGCTGCAGATGCTGTGAACAAACCGGTGATGAAAACAAATCAATCCCAGATTAATGTGAGCACTTTAAACATGACATAAGAGTCTATGACTCTACATTCACACTCATTATTGACTGTTATTGCTTTTGTATGACATGCTATACTTTTAGTTATGATGACATACTATACTTTAACTTTTGAATGAAGTACTATAGTATGGTCTTTTATGGTCTTTTATGGTCTTTTGTGGTCTTTTATGGTCTTTTGTGGTCTTTTATGGTCTTTTATGGTCTTTTATGGTCTTTTATGGTCTTTTATGACAAAAGGTACTGTGACTTTTTTAATAAAATTCGTATGGCTATAATATCTCTTATGAGTTTTAAATGGGATACTATTATGACATTGTAATGACATGCTATAAACTATTACTATAGTAAGTGGAGAAAAGGCATAAATATGTCACAGCATAGCATAAAGGTTGTAGTATAGTTTGTCAAAAGAAAGAAGTCAGAGTATAGAATGTCTAAAGGCGTCATGAATAAGTCGTAGTGTAGTATGTGGAAAAAGTAATCAAAACCTCATAGTAAAGAATATTTTTAAATAAGTCATAATGAATTCATGGTATCATATGTCATGAAAAGGTCACAGTATAGTATATCAATAATTTAAAAAAATGTCAGTTTCTTAATAAAATGTCGTGAAAAATTATACAAAAAATCTTAATATTTCTGAAAATATATAAAATCATAGAATTCCATCTCATAGTATAGAATTTCATAAAAAGTCAGTATTGTTTTTGTCACAGCTCGTTAGGGGAAAATGAATCAACATAAAACCAGACTTGTTTGGTGAAATCGTTTTTATTTATCAGATCATTGAAACAAAGAAAGACACTACGAAGGAAAAAGCATTTCAAATAAAAGAAATGAATATAAAAGAGGAATCTTAACACGAGAGCTAAAAAATTACTTTTCCTAAAAGAAACCAACCGTAGAAATGAAATCTCTCTCTCTGTGTAAACAGCCACCCTGAACCAATGGTCCCTAAACAAAGGAATGATACGATAATAAGAGACTCTTTCTAACAGTCTGAGCCGCTGTGACTGTCGCGCTGGTCAAGCATTAGTAACGTCCTTTGGGTCGGATCGCCGGATCTGGTGCTGATCCATTCACGATCCCCAGCTCATCAACCAGGGAGATGATGGGCGGAGCCTCGGCAGGTGGAGCCAATCCCGACCAATCTCTGAAGATCAAAACACCAGACACATGGAGAGGAATCGCTGGTCGCCACGACAGTATCATTTGTGTTAAATAGTCACAAGACTTAATGAAGTACGTCGAAAAAAGTCATTACAAAGTCATAGTATAATGTGGCGGGAAAAGTCATACTAAGGTATGTTGAAAAATGTCATACAAATGTCACGGTATAGCGTGTCGAAAGAAGTCACATTATAGTCAGTGTTCAGCTCTTCTTCTCTCTGTGAATTAGAGTTGGTTGATGTTCAGCTCTTCTTCTCTCTGTGAATTAGAGTTGGTTGATGTTCAGCTCTTCTTCTCTCTGTGAATTAGAGTTGGTTGATGTTCAGCTCTTCTTCTCTCTGTGAATAAGAGTTGTTTAGTGTTCAGCTCTTCTTCTCTCTGTGAATTAGAGTTGGTTGATGTTCAGCTCTTCTTCTCTCTGTGAATTAGAGTTGGTTGATGTTCAGCTCTTCTTCTCTCTGTGAATAAGAGTTGTTTAGTGTTCAGCTCTTCTTCTCTCTGTGAATTAGAGTTGGTTGATGTTCAGCTCTTCTTCTCTCTGTGAATTAGAGTTGGTTGATGTTCAGCTCTTCTTCTCTCTGTGAATAAGAGTTGGTTGATGTTCAGCTCTTCTTCTCTCTGTGAATAAGAGTTGGTTGATGTTCAGCTCTTCTTCTCTCTTTAAATTAGAGTTGGTTGATGTTCAGCTCTTCTTCTCTCTGTGAATTAGAGTTGGTTGATGTTCAGCTCTTCCAGCTGCAGCAGGAGTTGATGCTGTGTGGACTCAGGGAGGGTCAGAGGTTTTTCTTTGGGAGTTTTGCTGCCGTAGCCTCGGGCGTCTCTCTGCGCTAACGAGCGCTGCGTTTTCAAGAAACCGACTCCACAGCTCATCAAGGCTGGTGCTGACGGTGGAGTGGAAGTTAATTGTGCCTGTAACGGAGCCTCAGCAGGCCCAATGCTGCCAACATCCCCCCCCCCCCCCCTCTCTCTATGCTGCAGTCTCTGATACCGGCCCGTTCTGGTCCTCCACGATGGAAACCAGACTTCCTGCTCAGAACTACAGGCCTGATAAAGACCACTGCTGACCTTCAGACTTTAAAAAGCACTTATCACACTCTGAAAGGAAAGTTGTTTCTACCTCTGCCAGTCACACACACTTCCCTCATTTCAGAGGTTGCTTTTACCTTCCTGCCCTCCTTCATACATCAGCTGACCTCTACCTGGTCCCAGTATCTTCACCAGCTCTCTGACAGATGCATCTATTTGTCCCAGTCTTTCGTAACATGTCACTGCCTTTATGGACAAAACATCAGTGAAGTTTCTATTCAAAACAAGTGAAAGAATTTAACCAAATGTCTGGAAAATCAGCAAAATATAAATACATTGCTTTAATGTTCTGATTCGTGTTGCCTCAGATTCAGTGTGCCCTCGTCTCCTTCACGCGCTCTTTAACATTACAGAATAGATCTGAATCATAACTCAGTGACATGTGAACACATGAGAGACGTACAGATATCATTCAGTTTCATTTACACTTTCCGAGGATGTCGTTCTCTCTGATGTCCGTCCTGAATAAACGTCCATGAATCCACTTTGAAATCATAGCAGATGCTGCAGAACCTGCCTGAGAAACTTGATGTTTTAAAGTTCTCTTCAGTGTTAAAGTAATCCAGTGACGGTCGTCTGTAGATCAACGTGTTCGCTGCAGACAGGAGCTCATCAAAGATCATTCGGCTCACTTTTAATGGAGATAATCTGACTCTAGGTGAACGAGCAGAGGCAATAAACCACTGGAGTCTGCATCATATTGGTTCTGAAATAGGCCTGTTTGTTCTGTTTCTAACATATTTCCATCTATTGGATCAGTAAAAACTGTTTTGATTTAGTCCATTTTAAGACAATAGTCAAATTTTACTCTAAACCGATTTTTTCTTAAAACCCATTAAAGTACACGGATGTTGCTCCAGATGGGAATTAAATTACCGAGCAGTGGTTCAGACTCAGACTTTTTGGCTTCCCTGTAAAATCTGGCCAACGTCAGAAAGATTCACGGTAAAAAAATGTGACTCTGCAGTCGTCATCAGTTCATAAAACCTGTTTGTGGTCTCGTGGATTCAAAAGAAGGATTTCTGTCTGTCAACACGAGCCTCCGTGTAAACCCTCCTGACTCTGGTCCTCCACACAAACCTTCACGTGGTTTCTCTTCAAGTCCGGCTGATGTTGTCACCTTCAGTCAGAGCTCCGTCTTCACCGCCAACAGTTTCATCATTACAGAACATTGCTGCTGGATGTTGGAACAGCTCGGTAGTTTTCTGTCCTTCAGTCACTCCAGGTGATTTCTTTCATGCAGCTTTTATTCTGAAAAACAACCTAATTTAAGCTCAATGACACATTGAGTCTAAAGAGAACTTTCATATTCTCCACCTTTCTTACGTTTATCTTGATGTCAGCTACATTTTTCTCGTTAATTCATTACATGGACTTAAACCGACCTTAATTACCGTTGAAAAGAGAAGATGAATTGACTTTATAATGATGCCGATTTGTAAAAAGTCTGAGTTCATGCTTTGTTAGTTCTCTCCGCTATAAGACAAGCAAACAACTTTCTGAGTTTGGATCGATCGGTGCTTCTACGCTAACATTGTAGCATCAACACTCGACATGACGTCATGAAAATGGCATCGCTGGTGTTTTACGTGCTATGGTTCGTACACAGAGTTCATGTTACACTCGGCCTCTTTGCATTGACTTATAATCACGTCGTGACACTTCAACGTGACACATTTTAACTTCCTACAAACAGACTCGTGACAGCTGAGAGTTCAAGCCAAATGTAATCTTTATTAGACTGTTTCTGTACAAAAAGCACTGGATCACAGGAAAAAAAAACAAAAAAAAGACATGCATCTATTTACAGCATGGCCAGAGACAGGAACAGAAAGAAAGCTTTAGTTTGTATTCTAAAGACATTAATTAAACATTGTGCTTTGATATACTTTGATGATATATTTCATATTTCACAAAGATGCAGTACCTCTGCCCTCTTTCACATTGAAGTAAAACATCGAAAAAAGTATATTTTGCAGTTTTTTTTAAAACCTCGGCTGAAAACCAAGACGGTGAGAAGCAAACTTTCTACAACTGTGACCGAAATAAAGTGAAAATAAAAAAACGTTACAGCGAGCCGTTTGGAAAGGAGGAGACGGAAACGTTCACGTTGAGGGCGAGGTGCGACTGTTCACCGGCTGCGTTTCATTAGTGTCGCTGAAAGAAATGGCTTTTCCTAAAGACACTGGACAGATGTTCAACCACCAGCTGGCTGATGTTGTGCAGAGACCGAAGTCCTGCTGGATTTGCATAAAGTCAAAAAAGGTTGAATCCGTCCAAACTTCAGATTCCTTCCCTCACGTCAAAGAAGTTTAGAGATCGTTAGTTCACGTCTTCTTTTCATTTGACCTTTTTAATATCCGTGTGACTGTAGCATACAGATGCTACGAATGTAGAAACATTGTCTCGTACATTTACATATTTTTGAAACTGTTCCGATAGTTTTCTTGTAGAATAAGAGATTCTGATCTTAAAGAGACGACGAGTTCAGATTCATTCTGAGAACACAAAGAATTCTAAGATGTTTATTTCTGTTTTTATTTGAAATATAAATCTAGAAATTGTGAAACATTTAAGTTAATTTTCTCATTAATATGAAATGCAGATCTTTTAATTATGACATTTTATTTTTACTATAACACGTCGAAATTATGAGATTTGTGTAATTTGATATCCACATCTTGTAAATGAATAATGTATTTTATTGTCATTTCTTGTGTTTGTGAGATGTTACATTATATTTACGTAATATTTAAAGATCGTGTTGTAGTACCTTCCTGTGTGGTTTGGGGGCGCTGTGTGACACTACAACAGAACCTTTAAAGGCGCTGCTGTTTGGAAGGCTAACTGCTAACTGCTAACGTTTTCTCTTTCAGGTCAGTGCTGATGATGCAAACTTAGTTTTTTTGGGGAACCTGAGGGACGAACGTCTGGTACAAAACAAAGAAGTTCTCACAGTTTGACTGGAGACTTAAATAAAAAACAATCCGCTGCAGAACTCAAGCTTTGTCAAACAAAGAGAAGTTGTCGATCGTAAGGCGTCAAAAACACGACTTGTAGTTCTTTTGATTCTCCCAAACGCTTTGATCACAGAACAGGAACACAGTTGCATAAGTAAAAGATCCAGATTGTGTGCGACGACGAGGACGGAACCACCAACAACAACACCGACATCCGTGGAAGTTTCCTTGAGATCAGTGAACCCAAAAACCTTTAGTTTTAAAAATCTGCCGCCTGTTTTTAAATCGTTTCATTCTCACGAAAAAAAAAACACAAAGACGAGAGGATCGGGTCGAATATTAAGATGGATAAAATATCGTCTTCTAAACACCGAAACCAAGAGAAACGCTCGGTCCAAAAGTAAAGACTGGAGGAATATTATGATCGTTATAAGCTTCTGAAATATAAAAATTTCACATGACAAGGATTTTTTTGCCGTTTCCCAACGGCAGGAGAAAAAACAAACCATATCGGTGCATATCGTTCTTGCTTTCGTCTTTTTTTGTTACTTTTAGCTTTTTTTTTCTTCTTTTTTGCTAAGATGCATTGCTCTTTATTAAGTGCCCCAACAAAAGAAATAGTGCATTAAGAAATAACCATGATTATACATTTCACAATAATACACAAAAGGACGAGAAGAACCAGGGGAAACACAAATGATGCTGTTTACAAAAAGTTAAATATCATATCGTAAAAGCATTTTTATACAAAAGTGATGAAAGCGTTTTTTTGTTTTTTTTTTACGTCCTGCTTTCAAAAACAGGGCGACCGTGTCGTGACGTGTTTTTTTTGTTTGTTTTGTTTTTACAAAAGGGTTAATTCCTCTCACTTGTTCACTCTTTTTACAATATCTAAAAGGTATTAAGACATCAAATGTGTTTACATATATATATTTGAGACTATCATTCAGGCCTAAAATCACAAAAGGAACTCCCCCAAAAACATACTTTTTATAAATACATATAAAATAAGCACAATCAGAAGAAGAACAAGAGAATCTGGTACCTAAATGTGATTAAAACGGCTGCAAGCTTTGTCTGGTTAAAATCTACCACTCCACACACCTGAAACAGAACTATTGTACTGGATGAACAAATAAAAGGAGAGAGACGTCCAAAACAAAGAAATTAAAAATGATAAAAATAAAAATAAAAAGTTGGGCCGCCTCAACTTGATTCAGTTATTGTAACTTTAGTTCTTCTCTCTGCAGGACGTTTGATTCTTTCTTTAGAAAATTACTGCATTTTCCTCCTTTTTAGAATATGAGACGAACTTTGTTAAACGCTAGAAGATGTGATTTTGATCTTTAGGGGGGGGGGGCACTGGGAAGATTTCTGATTGAAAATCTAGAACCCGTCTGACGGTTTTCAGATTTAAGAGGTTTTTTTCCTGGTTTTCTGGACTCGGTCCGACTCGGATTCAGGATCCACCGAGAGCTTCTGATCCGGTGAGAGAAACATGAACTGAAGAGACTAATGACCTTCAACCTACTAATGACCTTCAACCTAAACACAAAGACATATTTCAACCAAAACACAGTTATACTGGTTTCAGACCTGCTTTGTATATTTTAGCTCATTTACTACGAAACCAATCGTTGTGACGCAACAATGAGAAAAGTAGAAGCAGACGAAATGTCGACAAATATTCATTTTCTCTCTGCAGGTTGATTTTCCATTGAAATAAATAAATACAATTAATTATTTAAATAATCAATTTGGAATAAATTAATTAAAACATGCAGAAACACTGGTAGCCTTTTTTTTAAAATGAATAATGTTAATATTTCGGGCACCAGACCAGTGTGCTTGTAAGTTTCAATTTGAATGATGTCTGCACATTTTAATATTTCATTTGTCTGTTTAGGTCCTCCGTTGGTTTCCACTCATTTCCACTCTCCTCTTGTGTAATCCATCACAGTGAACATTTAATCTGCAGTTGTTCTTTTTTGGGTTGATTTACAATTATTATTTTAATATGTTTAAATTAAATCGATTAAATCGAGAAAAAAAACCCCTCACCTGTCAAGTTCAGGTGAGTCTTCAATACCTGACTACAGGATCTGGTCTCAGTTTCAGGTCCATGAAGAACTCCATTTAAGTGAAGATAGATTTGAACAATAGTAACAGTGGTTCCTGTGATAGATTACACAACACATCTTATTTCATATTATAATAGAAATAATGGTTCACAAAATATTTAGCAGTGATTTGTACTAAATGACTAAAATATAGAAGCGCACTGGCCCTTTAATTCTGACCAGATCAAACCGGATTGACTTGTTAGCCAATGAGTGACCAGAAGCTCCCGGTGGACACGCCTCCTTCCTGTCTCACAGTGGTTCAAACTGATCCGAGACCTGTTTCAGTCTCCACAGACTTCTGAAGTCAAACACAACTAATACTCAACACAACATGTAGTACACACACTGCAGACACACACACTGCCCCCCCCCCCCCCACACAGTTCACCTCCACGATGACGTCGACTGGCGGTCAAATGAATCGATGAAGAGTCAAACTTTGTCTTCTGCTGCAGTGGTGGATTGTGGGTCGGTCGAGGGGGTGAAGAGGAAGGTTCTTTTTTTTTGTGTGGCATGTCAGGTGGGCGGGGCCATCAGTGGTTGGGGGGGCGTGGGGGGGGGGGGGTGGTCTGACGGTAACCCTCCTCACATTGGGGGGACGATGAGACCTGCCATAGCTGAGAGACGACCAGACAAAACACTCAGTTTGATTTCTCTGAACGACAGAAACAAAACAATCAGAAATAAACTCGTCTCTCTGCTGAACGTCAGAGAAACAAACGTGGACGAACGCTCCGTCTCTCTGGAGACAAAGAAGAAGCTTCTCAACAAGAAGCTCCATCTTATCAAGTGATTCTGGTCGTTATTGAGTTCATTAAAACGGGACACCATAGAGTATCTGTGTGTTTGCAGGTTTTAGTACAAACTACGTTTATTTAATTAACGCTGCACCAAATAGTGTTCGCTTCATTACCAACCTCTTTCTAACTGTAGCTGTTAGCTCCGTTAGCCAATCAGGACTGTGCTGCCCACCGGCTAACAGCTAACGGCTAACAGCTAACGGCTAACGTCTAACAGCTAACGGCTAACGGCTAACGTTGAGGGTCTGGGGACTAGAGAGCGTGAACGCTGGTCTCTATCCATAAAGATAAGTCCTCATTCCAACTTTTACTAAATCAGTCGCACCCTGGACTGTTTCACTGGTTCACACCATCAGGTAACAGACTCTATTGTATGAAGTTACATTGTTGCTGTTATTGAACCCTGAAACTAAAAAGATAAACTTGTTTTTGTACTTGTAGTCCTCTCAACCTCAGCATCCCGACATAAAGACGTGACTATGTATTTATCTTTGTAGAGAGCCGGCATCGTATCGATCATGAGGAAACAATGACGACATGAATACTTCTTAAAAAGACCTTAAAAGAATTTAAATTTAGCAAAGTTTTCCATCATCAAACATCGGTAAATAAATCCATTCTCACAATTAAAGCATTATTAGAATTCGTCTTGAGAAAATAAGACTTCAGAATCGTTAAACATGAATAAAAATGTTCTTAAGCTTCACAAAGAGTCACAGAAGTTACAAAGAAACCAGGTTTCCTTTAATTCATGACACAAAACATGTAATAAATGTGTCTTTGTGTTTATTTTAAGGGCTTTTTGGCCAAAATATTTCAACTTTCATCTATTATTTTACGTCTGTTTTCCCCAAATAGTATTTTTTATTCATTTTTCTGGACAGTTTTCCACTTTCTTTTGCAAGAACATTCCTGAAACATATTGTTATTAGCGTCCGAAGCACGTTGAATTATTAGATGTTCGTCATCATCAGGACTCAGTGAGGGACAAACTTTATTTAATAAGATGAATAAAACACCAGAAAAGTTATGGATCAACTTTGACCTCCGAGTGTCTGACAGCAGGTCTTCACATGTAACAAATAAAGAGTTATTATCATTACGGGGGGGCGAGGGTGGGGGGGGTGCCGACAGGCGGGAGTGGGGGGGGGTTGTGGGTGGGGGGGTGGGATGCTCACCCTGGAGGTTGCTGCCATTGTTGGTGGTGCAGGTGGGGGGCGGGGAGGTCTGTGGCCGCACGACGGGGGCGAAGGCGCTCTTCTGTTTGACTGCAGAAACCATATGGACAGGAGAGAATGAATAAGGGCCTATGGGAGCAGAGGAAGAGAGAGGAGGAGGTGAGGAGGGGAGGAGGAGTCCTACAGGAGGAGGTGACGGTATATAAACCAGCAGGCAGACAGTGACATCGGATGGAGATGAATCATGCAGGAGGTGGGGGGGGCTCAGATCGGGCCGAGAGGTCTGGAGGAACAAACATTCTCCGAAAACACAAACAGCTGCAACAT
Source organism: Leptoclinus maculatus (assembly GCA_032191485.1). Lineage (NCBI taxonomy): Eukaryota > Metazoa > Chordata > Actinopteri > Perciformes > Stichaeidae > Leptoclinus > Leptoclinus maculatus. Next base: position 252,619 of record JAVDOI010000011.1, on the reverse strand, counting down.
CTGGCAAAGTTGATCCATAACTCGAAGGACTTTTATTTTTATTAAAAAAATAAAAAACCAACCTGATCCCAACCTGAGAGCAGCAGCAGCTTCATCCACACAAACTGTACAGGTGTGTGTGTGAGTGTGTGTGTGTGTGTGTGTGTGTGTGTGTGTGTGTTGTGTGTGTGTGTGTGTGAGTGTGTGTGTGTGTGTGTGTGTGTGTTAGTTTCTTAATAAACCCATCATTTGTGTCTTGTGTTGCTATGACTGGTTTCTGATTAAAGGGACAGTCTTAACATTTCGTTGAGGTGTTCAGACATCAGGTCTCATGTCCGTGTGTGTTCCGTACAGAGCTGGAGTCAGGGTGCTGTTAGCCTAGCTTAGCATAAAGACTGGAAGCAGGGTCTAAAATCTGATAATATAGTAATGTTTAGTAACTTTTTAGACATAGTTGTAAAATATTATGAAGAGAAAATGATTTAATTTTGAGTGTCAAAGTCACTTTAAAGCCCTACAGCTGTTTCTAAAATGTAATTTAATTAGTATATAATGTATTTTTAGTAACTTGGGAATTATAAAAAACATTTGAATAGATTTGACTTTAGAAACAGCAGTAATTTATTGTTTTATATCTGAATTTGCAAAATCAGATAAAAACTTTAATAGTTAAAAATATTTCAGAGAAGAGTCACAGTGACCCGATGCCCCAAAACACACTCTAAAGATAATCAAATAAATATGATTATTAATACGTTTTGTATTAAGTTGAATCTCACCTTGGGGTCCATTTAGTATCTGGAGCTTTCAATCACATAACTTGATCTTCCTCAGCTTCCCAGTTGTCAGATTATTATTTTTTCCAATAACAACTGATGAAGATCGTGTAATATGAGCAGCTCCTGTACAGACTTTTAATTCTAAATAGAATTTCTGCCGTTTCAAAAGTGAAGAACTTTAAAAGATAAAAGCTTAGCTGTTTCCCCTCTGCTTCCAGTCTTCATGCTAAGCTAGGCTAACCACGCCACTGACTCCAGCTCTCTACTGAACACACACAGACATGAGACCTGATATCTGAACATCTCAATCTCTGACCGAGAGCAAAGAAGACGAGTTCAGAAGATGTTTCCACAGAGTTTTATGGACCACAGTGAGTCTGTGAATGATTCAAGGACAGCGTTTGAAAATGGAACTGTAAAATGAAGGGGGGGGGGGGGGGGAGGATGTAAATGTGATTTATCTTCTCCTGCCAACAAGCTATCAGTGTGTCCTGGATCGCTGCTTCCTCCTCCTCACATTTCCTCTTTGTTGGCTCCTTCTTGTTGTTTTCCAGCTGATATTAATGGATTCGGCCCAAAGCGTGAATGCATGAGGGATGCGGTGAAGGATAGTTAGTGGGGTTAGTCGAGGAGGAGGAGGAGGGGAGGTGAGGAGGAGGAGGAGGAGGATGGACAGGGGGACAGTCAGGAGGAAGGAGGGAGGTGAACAATGCGTGGCGATGTTCGGTCGACACACACACACACACACACACATTCAGACCCTCGGCGGAGGGAAACTGTAGCTCAGCCAGGCGAGATGTGTGAGCCCACCTTTTGTTTTGGTCGCCAGAGACGACAACATCACCTGGCACAGAGTTACCGCTACCTTCTAAATGAGCCTCGCTGAGACTCGCTGAGGCGCTTTGATACGGAAGCCAAAAAACAATGGAGCGCTTCCCCACCGCCGGGCGAGTTTTTAGACTTTACCGGTTTTTATTTTTTTTTTCAAAAACACACCTGCGATCCTTCCAAAAGCAGCAGCTCTCCCGACTCCGGGCGCGTTAATCAGAAGGAAAGTTTCAGAGGAACAACGGGGCCCGACTGAGAACTACTGAAGCGTCTACTCGTCTCCTGCAGCGAGAAACGCTTCACTTTTATTCACTTTCTTTATTCTGTGCACAACAACAACAACAACGCCCCGACCGGAAGAAACAACGACCGCTCTGCATCTAGTGAAAAATACAAGAAGTGCTTCAACTTCAGCTCATATTCAAGGTATTAATACAACAATACGATCTAAGACTCCAGCCCGACCAGGACGGGATGTTTGAGGCCGAATATTCAAGAACTTAAAGAATCTGATGACATATCAGCTGATTCTAATTTTCTTAACGCAACACATCACATAAATAAACATTTTCCTTTTAATTTTCAACAATTGCGACCAAGAAATGTGCCGAGCAGAACATCTTACGATGTAAAAATAAACTAAAGAGAGTTTGATGAGCCAATATAAATACATCTGCTACGAGCTCGTTCGTGTTTACTTGTTCTACAATCAGATCGTTTGACAAAGATAATTACTTTAATCGCTTTCAGACAAATTAATGTTCTTTCCTTTTCTTCATTACATCAGATTTTCTTCGTCGAGCACAAATCCACCAAAACATATCAATAACTAACAACTTATAGCTGAACTTTAACTGACATTTCAACTGCTTTCAGTAAATACACTTCAACTAACTTCAGTTTTGGGGTTAAGAAGAAAACATTTTGAATGTTTTCACTACTTTCACTTCTCCAATAACTTGTACACCAACACGTAAACACTTAAACTGACACTTCAACTCCTTTCAACTGACACTTCAACTCCCTTACATGCTTATATTGACACTTCGACTCTTACTGCTTACACATTCTCTAATACTTCAGCTAAATGTTGTTGTGACCTTTCACCCGACGCATCAACTGCTTTAATATCGCACACACTTAAACTGACACTTTAAAACCTACACTTGAAATGACACCTTAACTCCTTTCAATGCCCACACTTCAACTGATATTTCAACTTCTTTAACTGACACTTCAACTCCCTTACATGCTTATATTGACACTTCGACTCTTACTTCTTACACGTCCTCTAATACTTCAGCTAAATGTTGCTGTGACCTTTCACCCGACGCATCAACTGCTTTGATCTCACACTAAACTGACACTTTATCACCGACACTTGAAATGACACTTCAACTCATTTCAATGCCCACACTTCAACTGCTTTAAATGACACTTCAATTCATTCAGTGCTTCAGCCGTGACTTTCACAAACAATGTTTCAGTTGTGAACAAAGATACATTTTCTTTATTAAAAGTAGCCTTTAGCTAATTCAGAGTATCAAGTTGTTCCCTGAAATGATAAACAGTGAAGTGTGTTTTGGAT
>JAVDOI010000011.1:229445-244445 GCA_032191485.1 Leptoclinus maculatus | reverse complement strand
AGAGAGTATAATCATATCAAGCATCTTGTTTTGTTTGACCAGGTGGTTCTGAAGAGCTTCATGTGTTAAAGCTGCATTCTCTCTAGTGTCCACCAGGGGGCGACTCCTCTGGTTGTATAGAAGTCTATGAGAAAATGACTCTACTTCTCTCTTGATTTATTACCTCAGTAAACATTGTAAACATGAGTTTATGGTCTCAATCTCTAGTTTCAAGTCTTCTTCAATACAGCATGATGTTCATTTAGTACATTATGGTCCATTTAGAGTCAAACAGACCATAAAGCAGGGGATGCTTTAGGGGCGGGGCTACACAGTGATTGACAGGTCTCTACCAGAGACGTATACGGCGTCTCTACGTCACTCCTCCTCAGTCCAGATATGGTCACTTCCTGTTCACTGGTTGCAAATAAAACAACTTGGCGACGGACAAAATCGCAGAACTCGAGGCTTCAAAACATCAACGTGTGACTTCACGACGACTACGTCCACTTCTTATATACAGTCTGTGATTTAACCAAACCATGAATATAATCAATTTACTATGAAAGATGATATGAGACCTCCGAACCACAGAGTCGGTCAGAGGAGAAACCGACCAATCAGCTGAGAGTCTCATTTAAACTCAAGTCGCTGACACGCGTGTTTTCTAACACCTGAGAGACCGTCGATCAGATCCAAGATGGCCGCTGACGAGAGCGAGAGATGGACGGATGAGTGTTTGTACCCGGAGGGCAGGAAAAACAAGAGAAGAAGAATGAGCAGGAAGCCATTAACACTGCCGGCCACACACACACACACACACACACACACACACACACACACACACACACACACACACACACACACACACACACACACAAATACGCCCCGGGGCTGTTTTCCCATCAGCCCACAGGAGAGGAAGCGTCCAATCTGAGCGCCGGCAGCACAGCGGGGCGCCACGGCGATGGCTGTTAATAACAATAACATGAGTGATAAATAGATAAACACACACACACACACACACACACACACACACATATACACAGGAGAAGGATGGAAGAGGAGGAAGATGTAAAAGGAAAAGAAAAGAGAGGTGTGAAGAAAAGGAAAAAGGGGGAAGTAAACACAAGGAAATTATAAAAGGGGGAAAGGAAAAGGAAGTAAGGAAAGGAACATGGAGGAAAAGAAAAGAAAGAACAAGAGAGAAGGAAACAAACAAGGAAAGGATGAAGGAAACGGGGAAGTAAAGGACAGGAAGAAAGGGTAGGAGATGAATGTGAAGGAAGGAAGGAAACAAGAGAAAAGGAAGAGGAAAAGAAAGAAGCCATGAAAGGAAAGGAAAGGAAATAAATGGAAAGCAAGAAAGAATGGGAAGGAAACAAAAAGGGAAGGAGAAGAGGGCAAGGAAAGTAGGAAAGGAAATAAGAGAAAAAGGGGGATGGAAAGAGGATGGAAAAGAAGGAGAGGAAAGGAAGGAGCAAAAGGAAAGGAAATAAGAACAGACAAGGAAAGGAAAGGAGAGAAAAATTAAGGGAAACAAGAAAAAGGAATTGAGCAACAGAAAGAAAAGTGAGGAACAAAAGGAGATGAGGACATAAGGAGACCTAACGGAAGGTAAACAGACTCCCAGGAGAGAGAAGGTGTGTTTCTTCACACTGCCTCAGGTGAAAACACATCACACACTCTGAGGATGATCAGCTGATAGAGAGGAGGAGGAGGAGGAGGAGGAGGAGGAGGTGTGGAGTCCCTGAGGAGCAGCAGTGGGGAGGTGGAGGCCTCTGCTGGAGCTCCCCGAGGTATTACAGCATCGAGGAGGACGAGACTCAGAGACACTGAACGTCACATCAGGTGATTCATCGGTTTATGAGATTTATCTCTGTAAAGATACTAATAATAATAATAATAATGCTGATTACTATTAATAATATAATTAATAAAAACAATAATAACAAACAAGTAATATTATTCTAATTATAATAAAAAAATATTATTATTCTAATAATCATAAAACACTAATATACATATTTTTATTATTCTAATAATAATAATAAAATAACAATAATAAACAATTATTAGATATTATTTTAATAATAATACAAATAACAAAAATATGATTATTCTAATAATAATACAAAATAATAATAATAATAATCGATTATTATTATTATTCTAATAATATTTGTATTATCTTATTATGAGTTGTTCTTCACCTGTAAAGTACTCACCTGTCTAAATAAATATGTGCTGAATAGATAAATATGATGATTTGATTTTCTATAGTTTGTTTTTGTCACATTATTTTTCACTGTTTACACTTTATGCAACATTTGACTTTGACTCAGTTTTCATGTATTTAAACACAGTGTTGTGCAGTTTTACACTACAGTAGTAGTAGTTTCCTTTTACTTTGATACATTTCTGCCGTTCTTTAAATTAATTAGTAAAAATAAAACATAAAGTCTTTAAATTACTCAGAAGAAGGAAATTGATCGTCTTCATCTCCATAAACTGATGAAGATCATGTGATGAAGATCAAAAGCACCAGAAAGCTACAACATCTAGTGTGTGTTAGTGTGTACTTTAACTAGTACTGGAGTACCTTACGGTGCAGTAGTACTACTGACTGTTAGTGTGTACTTTAACTCGTACTGGAGTACCTTACGGTGCAGTAGTACTACTGACTGTTAGTGTGTACTTTAACTCGTACTGGAGTACCTCACGGTGCAGTAGTACTACTGACTGTTAGAGTGTACTTTAACTCGTACTGGAGTACCTTACGGTGCAGTAGTACTACTGACTGTTAGTGTGTACTTTAACTCGTACTGGAGTACCTCACGGTGCAGTAGTACTACTGACTGTTAGTGTGTACTTTAACTCGTACTGGAGTACCTTACGGTGCAGTAGTACTACTGACTGTTAGTGTGTACTTTAACTCGTACTGGAGTACCTTACGGTGCAGTAGTACTACTGACTGTTAGTGTGTACTTTAACTCGTACTGGAGTACCTTACGGTGCAGTAGTACTACTGACTGTTAGCGTGTACTTTAACTCGTACTGGAGTACCTTACGGTGCAGTAGTACTACTGACTGTTAGAGTGTACTTTAACTCGTACTGGAGTACCTTACGGTGCAGTAGTACTACTGACTGTTAGTGTGTACTTTAACTCGTACTGGAGTACCTTACGGTGCAGTAGTACTACTGACTGTTAGTGTGTACTTTAACTCGTACTGGAGTACCTTACGGTGCAGTAGTACTACTGACTGTTAGAGTGTACTTTAACTCGTACTGGAGTACCTTACGGTGCAGTAGTACTACTGACTGTTAGTGTGTACTTTAACTCGTACTGGAGTACCTTACGGTGCAGTAGTACTACTGACTGTTAGTGTGTACTTTAACTCGTACTGGAGTACCTTACGGTGCAGTAGTACTACTGACTGTTAGTGTGTACTTTAACTCGTACTGGAGTACCTTACGGTGCAGTAGTACTACTGACTGTTAGTGTGTACTTTAACTCGTACTGGAGTACCTTACGGTGCAGTAGTACTACTGACTGTTAGTGTGTACTTTAACTCGTACTGGAGTACCTCACGGTGCAGTAGTACTACTGACTGTTAGTGTGTACTTTAACTAGTACTGGAGTACCTTACGGTGCAGTAGTACTACTGACTGTTAGTGTGTACTTTAACTCGTACTGGAGTACCTTACGGTGCAGTAGTACTACTGACTGTTAGTGTGTACTTTAACTCGTACTGGAGTACCTTACGGTGCAGTAGTACTACTGACTGTTAGCGTGTACTTTAACTCGTACTGGAGTACCTTACGGTGCAGTAGTACTACTGACTGTTAGAGTGTACTTTAACTCGTACTGGAGTACCTCACGGTGCAGTAGTACTACTGACTGTTAGTGTGTACTTTAACTAGTACTGGAGTACCTTACGGTGCAGTAGTACTACTGACTGTTAGTGTGTACTTTAACTCGTACTGGAGTACCTTACGGTGCAGTAGTACTACTGACTGTTAGTGTGTACTTTAACTCGTACTGGAGTACCTTACGGTGCAGTAGTACTGCTGACTGTTAGTGTGTACTTTAACTCGTACTGGAGTACCTTACGGTGCAGTAGTACTACTGACTGTTAGTGTGTACTTTAACTCGTACTGGAGTACCTTACGGTGCAGTAGTACTACTGATTGTTAACGGGTAAAGTGACCCAGAAGTACTGTTTCTTACAGAAGTCTTTGAACTGAACATTAGAGATTCAGAGGAAACGTTTTCTTTCCTCCCGGCTGTCCGACTGAATCACCTGCTGCTCCGTCACGTCAACTCACTGGATTTTATTCCTGGAGACAGAATGTGAGCCGCTCCGACGGGGAGAGATTAACCAGGATTTCTACTCGGGATTCTACTGTCGACTTTCTTCTTTAAATCTATTTTAAATTTCTGCTCGAGCAGCAGCGTCCAAACAAACGTCTCCTGTGACTCAAAGGAGAAACAGTCGCCATTAACCACATTGTTTTCCTCCCAGCCAATCAGAGCGCTCCCTCACTGCTGGCAACAACACACACTCACACACACACACACACACACACGGAGCTCTCATTTCCCACGACAGATGATGACCTCGAAGGAGGCGATCCAACACACTGAGATGGAAACTGAACATCCAGAGCTTTTTCTCCCCGAAACTTTTCACGCCCACCAGAGGAAACAGTTACTGATACACCGTATTAATAATAAAGATACTGTAAATTAAATAACAAAAACACTGTAAAATAATAAAAATACCGTAAAATTATAAAAATACTGTATAATAATAAAAAATACTGTATAATAATAAAAAATACTGTAAAATAAAATAATAAAAATACTGTATAATAATAAAAATACTGTATAATAGATAGCTATAGCAGAAAGACTGGAAGCAGTGGGAAACTGTTAGCCTAGCTTAGCACAGAAACTGTAATCAGGAGGAACTGTTAGCCTAGCTTAGAACAAAGACTGGAAACGAGGGGATATTGTTAGCATAGCTTAGCACAGAGACTGGAAGCAGGGGGAACTGTTAGCCTAGCTTAGCACAGAGACTGGAAGCAGGGGGAACTGTTAGCCTAGCTTAGCACAGAGACTGGAAGCAGGGGGAACTGTTAGCAAACAACAACAATAACTCCAAATCAGCCTGATTTCCATGTTGGATGTGTTTGTTTAACTTTGACCGTCCAGAAGGTGAATCTGTCTCTCTGTGACATCATCTGGACTCGTGTGTGTGTGTGTGTGTGTGTGTTAAGTGTAAGTTATGTGTGTGTTACAGTGTGTTCAGTGAATGAATGGCCTCCTGTCAATCAAACCCCCCAGGAGCATCCCTCTCTATTGTAGGACAATCTGTCAGCCTGCTACTGCCAACACTGTGTGTGTGTGTGTGTGTGTGTGTGTCTACATTATGATGCATGCTGTATGTTTGTGTGTGTGTTTGGTTTGTATGTTTGCACATCATTATGTCCTTTCCTCTCTCTTCTTCCTTTGCTCCCCTTTTCCTCTATTTTCTCTCCTTTCTGTCGTTTTATTTCCTTCCTTTCCTTTCTATTTCCTTCTTACTTTCCTTACTCCCTTCTTATCATGATGTTGTCTCCTTTCCTTTACTCTCCTTTTATCTTTCCTTTCTCACTGGGCTTTGTGAATTCCTCTCTTTTCTATTGTTCCTTTCTCTCCTTGACGTCACTCATTTTCTTATTCCTTTCACACTCTCCTTTCCTTACTTTCATCTTTTTCCGACCTATCCTTTCTGTCTTCCTCGACTTGTTTTGCTTCCTTTCCTTTCTATTCTTTTCCCTTCCTTCCTTCCTCCCTTTTCTATTAACTCCTTTCCTATCTCTCCTTTCTTTACTTCCTCTCCTCTTTCTTTAATTACTTTTCTTTCCTTCATTTTCATTTGAGGTCGTCTCCTTTTATTTTCTAAACTAAACCCAAAATCAGCAGGTGAAAGGACGTGTGTCTGCCAGTGTGTGTGTGTGTGTGTGTGAACTTCTGTGTGTGTGTTTGGTTGTGTACTTCTGTGTGTGTGTGTGTGTGTGTGTGTGTTCCTCCTCTGGCTTCATTAATCTCCATTAGAAAACAGAAGTTAGTTAATGTCTCCTTCGCTCGGCTGCAGCAGCAAGACGCCACGAGGCAGCAGCTGCCCGTCACACACACACACACACACACACCTACATACATACCTACCTACACACACACACACACACACACACACACACACACACACACACACACACACACACACACACACACACACACACACACACACACACACACACACACACACACACCTACCTACACACACACACACACACACACACACCTACCTACACACACACACGCGCACACACACCTACCTACCTCTACACACACACACACACAGGAACTCACACCTGAAAAATACAGTTCAGACACTGAAGGCAGACACACAAAAGACTTTAGCTCTTTTGTGTGTCTGTGTGTCTGTTGTGCACATTGTGTATTGTGTGTGGTGTGTGTGTGTGTGTCCTCCTTCTATTTTCATTAGGCCCTGACAGACACAACAGCCTTCTCAAGTTAATGACGCCTCCGAGGCCTCGCTGCTGGAGAGCCGCTGCTGCTCAGTGTGTGTGTGTGTGTGTGTGTGTGTGTGTGTGTGTGTGTGTGTGTGTGTCATTTGTTCTTGGCCGCCGCTCTCTGATCTGTAAATCAGACACTCGAACTCAACTGCAACTACACAGAGCCCCCCCCCCCCCCCAAAAAAAAGAAAAACAACCCCCACAAATCCACCACAGAAGAAGAGCAGCAAATCAATCGATACCTCTTCAATGATCGAGTATTGATCGTACAGACGCAGCAGGTGAAGCAGGTGTTTCTGATACTCTGCTCTGATTGGCTGCCGGTCTGAGTGAAGAACAGCTATCAATCCAAGATCAAAGGTGTTCCAGCTTTAAGAGCCTTAGAAGCTGAAATAAACATGATTCATGTCGTATTTATTAGTTATTATCGCCTGATGACGTCATGGAGACGTTCAAGGACACTTAAAGAGTCTTATTTAAGAGAAAGAGAATAACCAAATTTCACATCCACTTTCACTTCAGAGCTGAAACGATTCGTCAATTAATCGATTAGTTGATTGACAGAAAGAATAAGTGATTTATTTTAATAGCTAAAACATTTTGACTGTTGGTCGAACAAAACAAGACTTTTTAAAGAAGTCGACTTGAAATTTAAACTATTTTCTGACATTTTAGAGACAAAATCAATAATAGAGAAAATCCAAAAATAATAATAATCCCCAGTTAGAGGCCTGTAGAGGCAGAAGTACATAGAAAAGTAACGTCAAAATATGAATAAAGTAATTTTTCAACGTCAGAAAATTACCAAATTTGTGTTATTTGTGTCACAACCTCCACGTGTTCTTCTTCTTCTTCTTATTAATGGATGATGAGTTAAAGGCATCACAGTGTCATTGATTGTGATTTACAGAACATGTAAAATAACCACTAAAGTCCTTAAAAACAAACACTTTATTCTCTTCTTCATCGCAACAAAGTGAAGTTCATTTTTTTTTTTTATGCATCAGATTCAGTTTCAGTCCTCTGCTGGATGTGTTGTTATCTGTCAGAGCGTCTAATTGCCTCCACGCTGCTACACGCACACACACACACACACACACACACACACACACACACACACACACATCAGCTGCTCGGCCACGCCCTTCACACACACACACACACACACACACACACACACACACACACACAGACAGCGCCATTGGATTCCTGTCAGCGCGAGTGCCGGCAATCAGAGCGCCGGGCGCTTTAACGGCGCTGAAAGGCCTGCCCCGATCGATACGGTAATGCACTGGCTCCCGGTTATCATCATCATCTCTTATCACTGACCCACACCTCCGAGAGGGGGGGGGGGGGGGGGGATATGGGAGAGGAAGAAGATGAGGAGGAGGAGGAGGAGGGGAGGGTCTCTGGGTGTTTCCCTTCAGCTGTGAGGAGATGGATGGAGTCAGGGAGGATAAGTGGACTTCTAAAACAGCTCCGAGATGGAGGCAGCTGATTGGCTACTCCTCTCTCAACCAATGAGGGGCTGGCGTTCAGGACTTCTGGTGACGATTGGCTGAGATGTGGAAGAAGTATTCTTTACTGTAGTAAAAGTACTAATACACTGTGAAAGTACTCCACGTGTAAAATACCTGCATTCAAAACCTCTAAACTGAAGTTAAAGTATCTAAATAAAGTACTCAAAGTATTGATTGATTAGTAGAATGTTATATCTGATGTTTCTGGATTCATATTCCTAATAATATTTAAGATGTAGTGGAGGAGAAGTCTTTTTATAAAACAGTATAAACATCACCTCAATGTACCTGAATGTATTGATCCGCTTCACATGAATCCGATCACTGCAGCTGTTTGTCATATTTCATATTTGTTGTTTTAAAATAAGGAGTAATTTGTGTATAATTTCACTGTAACATGATATGAAAACATAAAAAAACTGAATGAATCTCACTAAAAAGATCTACGTGTATGTTAGAAGTTCTCCCTGATATCACCACCATGATACTACACTTCCCACAATGCAGTGCTGTCTTTCTGCTGAGCCGTTGTTTTCTCTCCTCCAGAGACTCAGACGATGTTGAACAAGTGTTTTCTATCTTCTTCTTCTTTACGTGTAAACGCGGTGGAATCTTTTAAGTTAATCTGACGGATCCAAGTTCAAGTTGGGTCATGAATTAAAGGAGGAGAAGAAGAAGAATGTGAGGACTTCCTGTGAGAATATTCACAGGAAATTAAAACACATTCCAGATCATTTAGATGAACGTTTAACACGACGTCAACGAAACGTTTTCAGAGCAGAAATAAACCAGCTGGGTTCTGACTTAGTTATTAATTTAAAGATTTATTCAGAGACTGTTTGAAGGAGTTACAACATCAGAATTCATTTTAATTCATGAATCACCTCAAATATATCGTTTTATTTATAAAATAAGGGCAGAAAGTGTTTCATGTGGAGGACCGCGGTGGTGGAGGTGTGATCACACACACACACACACACACACACACACACACACACACACACACACACACACACACACACACACACACACACACACGTACACACACACACGTACACACACACACACGTACAAACACACACACACACACACACACACACACACACACACACACACACACACACACACGTACACACACACACGTACACACGTACACACACACACACACGTACACACACACACGTACACACACACACGTACACACGTACACACACACATGTACACACACACACGTACACACGTACACACACACACACACACACACACACACACACACACGTACACACACACACGTACACACGTACACACACACATGTACACACACACACGTACACACGTACACACACACACACACACACACACACACACACACACACGTACACACACACACACACACACACACGTACACACACACACACACACACACACACACACACACGTACACACACACACGTACACACACACACGTACACACACACACGTACACACACACACACGTACACACACACACACACGTACACACACACACACACACACACACACACACACACACACAGAGCTACAGGGAGTTTACAGGTGGAGAGAAACAAGACTCTCTGGTTCATCCTCAGTGGGTCTAATCAACTCACACTGAGAGGAGGAGGAGGGAAAAAGGGAGGAGGAGGTAGGAGGAGGAGGACAGAAGAACAGGAGGAGGAAGAAGAAGAAGAAGAAGAAGAAGGAGGAGGAAGAAGAAGGAGGAAAGAGGAGGAAGAAGAAGAAGAAGAAGGAGGAGGGAGGTAGTAGGAGGAAAAAAGAAGGAGGAGGAGGAGGGAGTGAGGAGGAAGAAGAGAAAGAGGAGGGGGGAGGATGAAGAGGAGGAGGGAGGATGAAGATGGGGAAGAGAAAGAAGAGGAGTAGGAAGGAGGGAGAATAGAAGGAGGAGTCTTCAGACAGAGAAAAACTGATCTGAGACAAACAGTCTGTGTTTTTGTTAAATAATTAAATAAATTATATTTTTCTACAGTGTAACACGTCTCTTCCTCCTCATCCTCCTCTTCCTCACTTCATGGTTTGATCACTCTTAGGACCATGATGAGCAGCGGTGCATTAAGAACACAAGACACTGATTCATATCAGGTTTGGATCAATTTAACTTCACGTTCGTTTTAAGAATCAGACAAATGATCAAAACACCAAAAATACTTTTATATTCAAGAGTCTTAAAACACAGAAGCTCAGAGAGTCACATGTTCCCTTCAGTCAGAGAGAGGTTCCTTTCCTTACCTCCTGCCTTATTTACTCCTATCATTCCTACCTCCTCCTCTCCTCCCTTATTTCCTCCTCTCCTTCCCCACCCCCTCTCCTTTTTTACCCCCACCTCTCCATCCTTACATCCCCCTCTGCTTCCCTACCTCCTCCTCTCCTCCATCACCTCCTTCACTCCTCCCCTACCTCCTCCTCTCCTCCCTTCTCTCTTTCTCTACCTCCTTTTCACCCCCCTTACTTCCCCTTCCCCTTCCCTACCTCCCCCTCTCCTTTTTTTACCTCCACCTCGCTGCCTTACCTCTTTCTCTCCTTCCCTACCTCCTCCTCTCCTCCATCACCTCCTCCTCTCCTCCATCACCTCCTCCTCTCCTCCATCACCTCCTTTACTCCTACCCTACCTCCTCCTCTCCTCCCTTCTCTCCTTCTCTCTTCCCTTCTCTCCTTCTCTACCTCCTTTTCACCCCCCTTTACTTCCCCTTCCCCTTCCCTACCCCCCCCTCTCCTTTTTTACCTCCACCTCTCTGCCTTACCTCCTTCTGTCCCTCCTTCTCTCATGTCTTCCCCCCCCTGCTCCTCTCTGGTGTAACATACAGACATGAAACACAACTGAAGTGACCTCATGGTGTTTGTAAATGCATATAGAGTTCGGTTGGTGTCTATAGAAGTGACATATTAAATCTCCTTTAAATGAAGTAATAATATTAAACACATTTTAAAGATACGGACACAAGGACCTGTAAATAATTCACACGTTCTTCTTCTCCCGTAAACAAAAGGAGCTCTCGCTGCCTCACTCCTCTCGGAGGCTGCACCCTCGTGACCTTACCCTTCTTCAGTCCATCTCTTGACATATTCCTCCTCTCCCTCTCCTTTATATTTTCCTCCTCCTTCTATTGTCTTCCATTGGTTTCTAGGGGCTTAATTACGGGGGGCCGTCTCCGTGGTTGAGGAGGTTTGGGTGTACGAACAGGGGGGATCAGCGTGACCCTGGAGGAGAAGCCATCAGACAGCGGCCTTAACAATGATAAATCACCCCGAGCACAGAGCTACAGATACAGCCGCCGCCCCGCTGATCTCTATAAAATATGGATGGACCAGCGCGCCGAGCGGCGAGGAGCCGAGCCGGATTCTCCAGATTAGCGATTATCAGGCGGAGGGTTATTCTAACGAGGCGGGACGCGGTGTGGGGTTAACTCCATTCACGGGAAACAGATTGAAATTCAGCTCATGAACTGAATATCGCTCATTATTCTCAATGAGAGAGCAGGAAATGTCCTCATTCATGAAGTGGGGTTGAATTAATAACCCCCCCCCCATGAGTCAGGATGGGGGTCAATGATCAGAGCTAAAGGTGCAAACCGCAACACGCCAAACACGTTTAATCTCCACCTTTATGTTCACAAATCACCAGGAAGTAGACGGGGGGGGGGGGGGAATACATTTCCTGTTCCACCGGAATTCATTTTAATCTGTTTTCTGTTTGTTTTTCACCACAGAACGTACATTATTTTACAATAATCTGCATACTTTAGGGTTCAGGTCGCAGCAGAGAGAAGTGAAGCCATTACATCTTCATCTTTAACAGAATCTCTTTAAATATACCTTAAAATTAACCTTTTTCAGTTTAGTGAATTAAAAGCTTTAAAGAGCAAAGTGAAGCTCTACATTTAGTCTTTGCTCTTAGATTAATAACTTATTGTCCAAATTAAGGGACATTTGAGGCATTATCTTAATATATTTAAGGAATTTTACATCCTCTTTGCTGCAGAGAGCAGTGAAGCCATTAAATCTATATATTTACTGGATAAAACCTCTTTAAATATACCTAAATATGAACCTATTCAATTCCAGGCTAAGGTGGAATCAGTAACTTAAAATAAAGCTCTAAACGTTGTTACTGCTTTTTTTAAATGACCCTAATCTTTCAAATTACGGGAAAGTTGAGGCATTATCTTCAGATATTTAAGGGATTTTATATTCTCTTCGCAGCAGAGAGAAGTGACACCTTTAAATATTTATATTTACTGAAAACAACCTCTTTACATATACCTTAAATTAAGCTTTTTGTAATTCCAGGTTAAGGTGGAATCAGTAACTTAAAAGCTTTAAGGAGCAAAATGAAGCTCTATTTTGTTTTTTCTCTTAGATTATGACGATTATTGTACAAATTAAGGGAAAGTTGAGTCATTATCTTCAGATATTTAAGGGATGTTTGTATCCTGAAGCCATCAAACAGTCTGAATATTTACTATGCCTCTTTATTTATCCCTTAAAATGAACCAGAATAAAGTGGACCGGTCAGAAAGCTTAACAGAGCAAAGTGAAGCTCTAAACGTAGTTTTTTAAATAACCTTCACCTTGAACGGTTAAGAGACGTTTGAGGCGTTATCTTCAGGTATCTGAGGGGGCGCATAGGTTCATGTCCGTCTGTCAGACAGACTAACAGGCTGTGAGGCCAACTGGTCACTGATGACCTCTGGGGTTTCTCCTGGATCAGGTTCAGGCCTCTAATTTCATTTCCAGTCTGGCTCGGCTGCAAGCGGACACCTCAGCGTCCGTCCAGCCAACTCAGAGAGAGGACTCGCGGCCGCTAACTGTTAGCATGTTAGCATCTTCAGCTCTGTTTGGTTGACAGGTTGTGTGTTGGTGTCACAAATGTGAACGGATGGATGACTTTAGCTTGCTAGCTAACAAGATACACGTTCAGTAAATCAGACTTAGGGTTGTTGTTTTATTTCCCTCTTTGATGGAGCTATGCTAACAGTTTCCAGTCTTTGTGCTAAGCTAGGCTAAACTAATTTGAGATAAAGCTGTAAACCCAATCTTCTGAACAAAACCCAGCTAATAGATCGGTGACGAGGATGTTAGCTAACATCCAGCATTAAATCAGAAAGAATTGGAGGTGGACTTGATGAAGCTAGGCTAACAGTTCCACCCTGCTTCCAGTCTTTGTGCTAAGCTAGGCTAAACTCATGTCAGAAAAAGATGCAAACCATGACTTCTAGCGAACAAAAACCCAGCTGATAGATTGGTGGCTACAACGTTAGCTAACAAGACCGAGCGTGTAAATCAGTCAGGTGGACTTGGAGGAGCTAGGCTAGCAGTTTCCCCCTGCTTCCAGTCTTTGTGCTAAGCTAGGCTAAACTCGTTTAAAAAAAGATGCAAACCATGACTTCTAGCTCTAGTGAACAAAACCCCAGCTGATAGATTGTAGACTAGGTTGTTAGGTGGACTTGGAGGAGGTAGGCTAGCAGTTTCCCCCTGCTTCCAGTCTTTGTGCTAAGCTAGGCTAACCCTAATCTTTGAGTTGATTCCAGAGCAGTTTCCCCATCTTTCAGACAAAATCAGCTGTGAGTTTTCCTCTCTCCTGGTTTCCATATTTTACCGTTTATGTTTAGGAGAACAATCACTCTGCTCTGCACCCACAATGCACCACCTGACGCCCTACAACGAATCAATCTGCTCCGTGTCGCCGCCTGAAAACCTCGCCGTCCAAACATCTCTTTCCATCCCTGCTCCTGTCCTCTGCAGAGCGGGCGGCAGGTGAAAGCAAAAGAGAACTGACAAGCCGAGTTAACCCGTCGCTTGCTCGGTCACATGACCCCCCCCCCCCCCCCCCTCTGATGACTAAAACACGACGCCCTGTCGCCTCATCGGCCGCGAGTCCAAAAAACATCTTGGAGGAAAAAAAACCCTGAGGTCTTATTGAGTTTTCCTCTGAATAAATAAATATTTAAAAGGCGGAGGGCGTTTGACGTCCCACTCTGGCTGCAAATCAGGCCATCAAAGGGGCCAGACAATGTGTGCTCACTATTAGTATCAATTTACAAATAAACTGCTTTTTTGGTGACTGGATCTCCGATGTCAGATTTTGATAAATGGTTTCAATTTGGCAGCTGCTTTCGAGTGTCAGAGCCCATCTGACGCTCGCCGCCCGCCGCCCGCCGCTCGCTGCCTCAAGGAATCTGCCTCAGTTAGACCTCGCAGCCGGCAGCAGCCAAAATAATCTCTTCATACTAACCAGGGCAGGTGTGTGTGTGTGTGCATACTAATGTCTTTCTGTGGGTAAATATTGAAACCGGGCACATTTCACTACTGATGTTTTTCTACACAAATCTTAAAAGGGGGCTTCCTGTTTTTTGTTTTCTTTTACGCCATTAACTACAAATCACAGGCACTTTTCTTCACTGTTTCCAAAGCCGGCTGTTGTTTAATAGATTTTTAAATGTGCTTTCGCTGCCTTTGCTTTTGTTTTTTCCAGGCAGCTGGTTTTCATTCACTACAGATTAAAAAAAAGAAAAAATCCAACTGCAGAGACTTAAATATTACCAACCTGAAGACAGTCTATAGCTTCAACAAAAGATTATTTTTATTTATTGACAAGTCTACAAAGTAACAAAAATCCAAAGATTTATTTATTTAAAGGGATTAAAGATCAAACTTGTTATATAATAATATATATAACAGTTAAATTATTAATTTGTAAACCAATCTGCATGTTTTAACTGTAATCCACAATGAATAGAACTGGCGACGACATTTTTACTCCAACTGCGTTCAGACACTTCCACTGATATCGTTTGTTTACCTGAACTCACTTCAATTTCTTTCAACACCTTCGCTTCAACAGAAACTTCCAGCTAAATGTATCACAACTTCAACTATTTA